>VUQI01004637.1:8902-25542 GCA_015106735.1 Paratilapia polleni | reverse complement strand
TAGAACAATAAAAAAAAAAATAAAAAAATATTTTAAAAAAAAAAAAAAAAAAAAAAAAAAAATTTTTTTGTTTTTTTTTAAAAAAAAAAAAAAAAAAAAAAAAAATCTGGCAGTGACTTCTGGTCTTTTAGTGACTCTTTCCATTTCCATTCATTTTTAGGAGCAGCTTGAACTTTCTAAAAGAGAAAACACAGGACTTCTTGAGAGAGAACGCCAGCTACAGCTGAAAGTGAAGAGTTTGCAGAATTGTCTGAAGAATGAAAAAGAAGAGGTACTTTTATTAACAAGTGCTGCTGGAAACAATGTGAAACTAATCCATGGCTTCCATGGCCTGGTCTGTGGTTTTTACCTCAGGTATACGGGTTAGTGTTTTTGGAGAAATAACAATTTGCTTTATTCATACCTCCCTAGGTACAAAAACTTCAGAACATTATTGCAAGCCGGGCCAGTCAGTGCAATCATGAGATGAAAAGGAAGGAAAGAGAATTTAACAAACTGAAGGAGCGATTGAATCAACTGCTGGTTGACAAAAAGGAGAAGAAACAAGGTAAAATGAATAGTTAACCTTCTGAAATTAACCCAATGTATAACATATGAAAGATGAAAGTTCAAATGCCTTTTGAGTCTCAGATTTGTTTTAATTTTCTACGTTTGTTCTTCTGGCTCTTCAGCCATTGATGTATTAAACAACATTGGTAGAGCTGATGGGAAGCGAAGCCTTTGGAAAACTGAAAAGACAGAGGCAAAGTAAGTTCATTTCCATGGTTTTTACATCTTGTCAGTATAGATCAGGGATTGGATTACCAAGAGCCAATTTATGGAATCAAGTTAAATTACCAGCATAAACATTGGTTTATGTTGGTAATTTTGTTTTTAAACTATTAATCAGGAGTTGGTTTTATTTCTGTCCAGCATTTCTATTTGTCAACGTTAGAAAGGTTTAGTTTGCTGAGATGAGTGGAGAATGTAAGAATTGTAATTAAAGGCTTGTTGTTTGGGGCCCATAAAATGTTTCAGAGGGTGGCCACTGGCCCGTGGGCTGCATTTTGACAACCCTGGATATACACTCACCATAACTTTATTAGGTACACCGTACTAGTACTGGGTTGGACCCCCTTTTGCCTTCACAGCTGCTTTAATTTTTCATGACATAGATTCAACAAGGTGCTTTAAACAGGAGTGACACCAGGTGTGGTCTTCTGCTCTTGTAGCCCATCTGCTTCAAGGTTCAACATGTTGCGTGTTCAGAGGTGCTCTTCCTGTCAGCTCAAAACAGTCTGGCCATTCTCCTCTGACATCTGGCATCAACAAGGCATTTTGGCCCACAGTACTGCTGCTCACTGGATATTTTCTCTTTTTCAGACCATTCTCTGTAACCCTAGAGATGGCTATGTGGGAATATCCCAGCAGATCAGCAGTCTCTGAAATACTCAGAGCAGCCTGTCTGTCACCAACAACCATGCTACATTCAAAGTCACTTAAATCACTTTTCTTCCCCATTCTGATGCTCAGCTTGAACTTCAGCAGGTCTTCTTGACCATGTCTACATGCCTAAATGCACTGATTTGCTGCCATCTGATTGGCTGATTTAGATATTTGTGTTAATGAGAACTTGTACCTAATAAAGTGACCGGTGAGTATAGATGGTCACTCCATTGACATTTTTAGCAGCATAAACTTAAAACATGGCTGGTACTGATCTACTGATGCTAACTTCACTCTGAAATAATGGGACTGTAACTTTGTAGCTGATAATTCAAAAGAGACTGTTGTGTTTCTCCTCCTAAGGCATGAAGGTGAAATGTATAAGACTCTGCTGAGCGACTATGACACTCGACAGAGGGAGCTTGTGCTGGAAAATGCAGAGTTGAGAAAAGTGTTGCAGCAGATGAAAAAGGACATGGGGTCCATTCTGAGTTCAAAAAAACCAGCTCTGAAAGGCGACAATCATGAAAACAGTGGTGTACAGGTAGGTTTTTTTTTGTATACAACATTTAGACATTACGTAAACAACTTTTCTCTTTTGCTACTTTTACATCCAAGCTAGATGGAAAAACAGATTGTAAAGTCGCTGATGAAGTTTCTCACAATTTGAAACAATCAGCCTTATGTGTTTCACTTGGTCTTTTAAACATGTTTACCAGATGTGTTACCGACAGATTGAAAAATATTTTCATTCTTATTCCAGGCTGCATCGGAGGAGGAAGAGGAAGAGGTGTTTGATTCCAGTAAGGAAAGTGTAGAGCTTTACTGCCTTCATGCACGGGAGAAACTGACCAACAGTATTCGCCTCCAGTGGAGAAGACTTAAGAGCCACGTTGAAAGGCTAGACAGCCAAGGTAAAGTATTGTGTCATGCAGGATTGGAAGAAAACTTAGTCATTTCTCACTAATGTTGGGGTTTTCTGTCTAATATTGTAGGGTCTTTACCCTAAAATATAAAGCGCCTTGAGGCGACTGTTGTTGTGATTTGGCGCTATACAAATAAAATTGAATTGAATTGAATTGAATTGAATTAATGCAAAAATCGATTACACTATAACCTGAAGCCACTGGTCTGATCACTCAAAGAATTAAAAGTTAATATGCACAAACTGTTATTTGGTCAATTCTGCCTGTCAAAATCAACAACAACAGGTGACAGGTGACTTTGGTCATCCCTGACTGGGTGCTTACTTCTTCTTAAACTCAACATTTAGAAGAAGCGTCTAAAGATAACTGATTATTTGGGCTTTTTGTTTAGTATCCTTGGTTCAGATGGTGGAGAGCAAAAACACTGATTCTGTTCCACAAGAGACTCATGAGGAAGAGATGGACAGACTAAAGCTGGAGATCCAGCAGTGCAAAGACTTTATTCAAACCCAGCAGCAGCTCCTACAGGTAAGGCCGAATTTACCCTGATGTTTTGTGGATTTAAAAGTTCAAACTGATAATTGCACAAGTCGAATTTGGAAACACATTGTGGAGACAAAGTGGCTTTAATTTTTTAACAGTGTTTTCTGTAAGGTAATATGCATTTAACAAAGACAAGGTCTGAGATATCTCCCCCTTCTCATCTTACCCTAGAATGAACACCTGATTTACTATTGTTTGTGTTTTGGTTGAAATAGAGTTTACTTAAAATAGATCTATAAATAAATTGCAGCTCAACCAGGCCACCCCTGTTCCCTCTTCTCTTATAGCAGCAGCTAAGCTCTCCTTGTGATGAGGAAACTGCGTCCCTGCTAAGCAATTGCTACATGCTTCAAGAGAAGGAGCGCCTCAGAGATGAGTGGAAGACCCTCGAGGAGCAAAGGAAAATCTTTGAGAGGGAGAGGAGGAACTTCACAGAAGCAGCCATCAGACTGAGCCTTGAAGTGATTAAAAACAAATATTAGTTTAGATTATAGTAGTTTAGATTATATATACTAAATTACTGACTTCAGTTAAGATGCTTGGACTATTTTTGAAATTACTTGTTTTTTTTTGGTTCAACTTGCAGAGGAAAGCCTTCGAGGAGGATCGAGCAACATGGCTTAAACACCAGTTTTTAAACTTGAGTCCCTTTGCAGACTCAAAGAAAACCCCACTGTTAAAGTCTAAAAGTGCCTTTTTGATATGTGAGTGTCCTCGTTTTATCTACTATTATGACCAAATTTCCCTAAAGTGAGGAGCAACAATTGCTTTAGATAGTGTGAAATTGTTAGATAGTGGTAGTTGGTAAACTGAATAGACTGAGCCATATGCTGATCAGTTATAATCCTGTTGTACACTGACTGTGACGTAGAAAAAGATGTTAAAAAAAAGACTAAATTGTTTTCAGTCATCTGCAGATGTTATTTAAATTAGAGCTCAAGTGATTCTTATTTTGTTCTAAAAATTTTTGAACAAGATTTTTTAGAACAAAATAAGATTTTTGCAAAAATTTGCACATGTTGCTGAACAAATACATTTGTAAGTGCAAGATTTTTTTCCCACCTGTTTCTTTTTAAGTGATGAGTAATTTCCAACAATTTCATTATCATCAATGATTAAATCAACCTTTTTTTTAGCAGCTGAAACAGAGGGGGCAGCAGCACTGGCTCCAGAAAAACTCCATTCAAACACAGCCTCCCCCACACCCAGATGTGCCCCGCTCATGTCGTCTTCCACAGCTGACCTGTATCACACGCTTTGCCTTATCCCAGAAAACAGGTGCAGCAACTTTATTTGTACTGTGATTTTTGAAATAGTGATACTCATGGCATAATATACCTGCATGAATGTAAGTTTTGTTTTTGTTTTTTTTTCTCCTTAATGTGATTTAGGCTCAGTGCAACCAAAGAGAAACAGTGAACATGAGGAGGAATCGAGCATCTTTTGTGGAGACGGTTCAGTCCAGCACCAACAGTGGAAAAACAGCGAGGACTACAGCAGCCACACACTCTCACAGGAGAAGAACAGTTCCATCTGAAGCCAAAAACTCTCATCCACTTGAGTCGGACTGATTCAAATGCATCTGAAGGGTGATTGCCAAATGCCTGAAGATAGATTAAACATTAAACAGCTTAAGAGGGAAATAAATCATGTATTGGCAGTCATATCTTACATTTAGAATCTTGTTCTCAGGCTGATGACGGCGTTTTTCATCGGTGCAGGTGGGCAACAAAAGATCACAGGTCCTGGTAACGAGATGTTGCCAGGCTGTTCGCTTTGGCTGAGGCTGCAGCTAAATGTCGATATAAGCATCACAGCTTTTCAAGTTATTCTCTCGTGTTAAACTTGTCAGCTGTCACGGGTTTAGTATGTAGATTTAATGCTGCTGTTTTCTGAATGTATTACATGACTGTAGAAAATAAATGAAGTATGTTGGTTTTCTAGTTTTAATATTAAAAATGTGGCTGATTAACAGCAGCACTGTCTAGTAAATGTTGCTGTTAGGTTAGTAGCAATTAGTATACAATGTTGCTTTTCAATAGGAAGAAATGTAAGATCGAACATAATTTAAATAGTATGTAGTAGATATTGAGGTTAGACCACTGTGATGTTAATATGATTTTAATATGAAACAATGTTTTTTAATTTTGTTTTTCTTTTAGAAGCTTTATATTGACAGATGGATGTTAGTTGCCACTAAAATGTGAAATGATGTGTTGTAAGAAATCTTATGTTATTGAACCATTCATTATACTTTCATAAACGCAAAAAGCTTCTTGTCATTTGACCTCTATTGGGAAGTTGTTACAGATTTTTATTATCACAGCCTATCCTGGCCCTTCCAGTTTATCTGTGACTGAAAAAAACATCTACTATAATAAAAGATACCATAACAGCTACGATACCCAGTACCAGTTCAATAGGTGTATCTGTTAAAAAGGCAATATTAATAGAGTACACTTGCTCATGTATACTGATCATTGGGCCTCATTCACTATTATGAGTGCATCAGATTCATGATGCACACTGATAGAGTCTGAATGGCCTATATTAGCTATTTGCTGATATATCGGTGTCAGCATTTATAACAGCTGATAAATGATAATTTAAAAAGTAAAGAAGAGACGGGAGAAACACTCTTCAAACATGTTATCAGTTTTGATGTTGCATAGTTTGTCCACTAGAGGGCACTCTGCAACTTCCCTGTTGCCAACAAATGTTTGGGACCTCACAAACACAACAACCAGCTGATCCGAGCAGAGTCACGCAGGCCGTAAACAAGTAATTCACAGCTTGTTGTGACAAGATTATTTTTAAACAGCATTGTAATATTATCTTAGTCATAAATAATTGCACATAACAAATGTTAGGAAAATCTGTTTATGTTTCATGTGTCTGAAAGAAAAAAGTATCATCCAATATATCGGATTTTTAAATGACCAAATATCATAGTGGTCTTAAAAATCCTATATCTGTAGGGCTCTACGCGCTGGCCAATGTTGTTCTCACCACCTTGTGTGTGTGTTTGTGAATCACAATTACTTGCAGCAACCATACTTCCATGCACCCATTTCTCTCTATGAAGTTGTTCTAAGAGGGATGCAGGTGAAGAATATGGACCACCTGATCTGAGCCGGATGAAAAACTGGCTGTAATTACTGGACAATCCATCCATAAGTGAAAAAGCCTATTTCTAAGAGATGAGGGTGAACAGGATGACATCCATAAAGGATGAAAGGACATCAGTTCCATGATCATTTTTGACCTTTGGCCAATGTATTAGTAAATTCATTTCAATTCCATTATATTTATATAGTGCCAATTCACACTAACGGTTACCTCAAGGTGCTTTATGTTGTAAGGTAAAGACCCTACAATGTTAGAGAGAAAAGCCCAACAATCAGAATACTGTCTAGCTAAAATATGTGTGTTTATATGTTCTGCGACAGCTGAGCCTTCATCATCTGTGCATACACAAGGTTTGTGAATGACACACAGTCTGTCATTATACCACTGTCAATTGAGGTAAATGATAAAGAAAATGTACTTAACATACTTACCCCGGACAGGCGTTTTCAACATTTGTTTTCCCAAATTGTTGACTTTTTTTGTAATGTGATTTGACCTTTCAAACAAAAGTATCTACCCTGGTGTTAATGACAGATTCTTGCTTCCTTTAGATCCACATGAATGTCATGAGGATAATTTATATGGGTACTTTCAGCTTCACATTTTGACTCAGCTGATCATGTTTATATTGCCCTGTCTGAGTTACAATAAATGTTGTGAACAGTCTCAAATCTACCAGTTATTTGATCTGGAGATGCAGTTTATTTAAAATAACATTCAAAACATACACATAATGTGTGACAACTGACAGAAGTCGGTGTTATTAAGCTCACTGAGAAGTGCAGCTGCAGGCAAGGTGACCCTCTGTAGTTTCCATCAAGTCCATGCTCTTATCATACATGTTGCTCATACTATCAGGGTGATTCGGGATAGAATCTGCACATGTGAAGGGAGCAAAATAATTAGAAACTGAGTTATTATTATTATTATTATTATTTATTTTTTACACATTGTCACATTTTTTAATCTTTTGAAACAGGTATACATTGTTTTTATTTGCAGACTCACCAGCAGGCAGGCAGTGGAAGCCAACAGTGGCACTGGTGGTCTGCACAGGGGAGCAGCCAGGCAAGCAGCACAGCACAGGCAGAGTAGCACTTGGAGTCTTGAGCTTGCATGTTTACCTGCTTCTCCAGCTGCACAGATTCATGCCTCATACGGCACTCTATAAGACAACAGAGATTTTTAAAGGGTTTCAGGTAGATTCAGTGCATCTTTACATGTTTAGATGACTTTCCTTGATCTAATTTTTTTTAAACATGACTTCACTGTCATCTTTGTGTCTTACCAGTGGTGTCTCTGCAGTTCTCATCTGGCAGAATCCAGGAATGAGCAAAGCTGACCGCAGCCTTGGCTATGCGTCCATTAGGTACTCCTGCCTGGTCTCCCCATCAGCCTTTCCACAGAGACCAGAAGTCTTCCCCTTCATCCAGTCCACAACTTTAATCTGCATTGTAAGATCACATGAGTCATTAACATTAAAGTATCAAATATAAGGGTGAGATTTACCAAAATTGTCAGCTCTCTCGGTCTTTGTGTTTTCCCATCTATAATTAGTACTGGTTTTACCCTCCATGACCTCTTGTCAAAGTAGACTTCATGAAGACCATAGTTAGCCGCATACACAGAGATATCTTCACCATTTCGTCTGATCTGGATGTCAGCTGTAAGACAAAAAAGTTTAATGATCACCCTTCTTTATTTTCAGCAGAAAAGCTTGGGATTTGATAGATTGTAGTTTGCAGTGTCAGATGAAATGTTGCTGTTTTACTAAAGTAAAAGGTTTTAGTTCGGGATGAAGACTGTATAGAAACCTCTGGGATTGTCAGGTTGGCAGGTTACTGGTGGGTATTTCCATTTCATTCACATTCACAATCACATTGGTGTTCTTCAGGTAGCGTTCAATGTCTCTGCACTAGAAGAAATTAAAAGACTTAGTTTTGTCAACTTGTGTATGAAAACCAGAGTTTCTTTCTTTCTTTCTTTCTTTCTTTTTTATTTATTTATTTTTTATGAAAGCTTACATTTTCACACTGATATGGTTCTGTTCAGTGTGATTCTTCCTTAGTAGAAAAATGAATTTCAGCTCATCTGTGGCATCCTGCACAAATTAATTTTTTATTTAGAGAAAAAGACACCGCATGCCCATTTTTTAAAATGGTAACATCAACCATTACCTGCACCAGCTGCAGCTAACAAGTACTTGACTTTACCAGAGACGTCACTGAAGGTAGTAAGAGCTTTGATGTCATTAAGTGGCAGATTGATGGGAAGATACAAAGCCCGCTTATACTACTCTGTAGACAGAATAATTTTTGTAAGAAAAAAATAACAGTAGGACTATTTTGAAAGCGCAACTTTACTCTTCATGCTCGTGGTGTTTTCCAAATCAGGTCAAGGATCCTGTCAGATACTGTAACCACAGTAAATGAAAGCTACTTGTTGCTGTTTTTGTCTTTTTCTTGAATCAAGTCGGCAGGCATGTAAGCAGAAATGTGCTTATACGCCCTGCAAAAGAATTTACAGATGTCAGATGCTTTTACGTTGTCTGTATCACATGTAAGACAGTGTCTATAAAGTTTCATACATCTTTGCGTTGTGCTTAAGATCAGAAGGTAGCTGATTCCAGGCCACTTTGAGACGAGCTGCAGGGTTTGGACCGACAAGACCAGTTTCGGTTGTAATTGTGGCATCATACTGGTTGCATTCTGCTCCCCAGTTGATTTTAGCCTGTTAAGAAGCAACACAAATGATAAGGCAGCTGGTGTTAGGGTTAATTTTCTTTCATGGTAGGTTTATTTCAAGATCTGAATAATAAGCCAGACAGTGTCTTACTTTGACTTTACATACTCAGCTAGGCTCCATCAGCACAAAGCCTCCAGTTGTTATCATCAGCAATGTTAGCTAGAATAATTTGAAGTCTATTGGTAGTTTTGTCCACATAGACAGTGCATTGGTATCCCCGCTTCTTCTTGTCAGCTTTAACAGCACGGAAGATGATGGCAAAGATAGCAGCTTCATTGCCAAGGAACCTCTTCTGCGGGGACAATTATTCATGTGAGTACTTTCATAAAATCTATCAGTGAAAAGAAGATTTGACCAAATGTCACCTTTTGTTGGATAGCCTCCAAGCTTGAAGCACTGCTTCTGCTTCTGAAAACCTCTGGCGATGTGGCTTTAGAGGTGTGATGCTACAAGAATGTCATATATCACCATGCAAAAGATGTGACACAAGTTAACATCTGTTCAAACAGTACAATATACAGTACTGTCATAGTTTGAATGTAAATGTTTTCATACTTGTGTAATGTGGCTCTTGTGGTTTTTCTTATGTTTCTCCTTGGACTTCTGGTGATGATTCACTCGCTGTTATTGAAAAAATATTTTGTCAGCACCCACACTGAATCATACTGTCCCTTTATTTGGCATCTCTCACAGAAATAAATTAATTAAAAAATACAAAAGTATAGATTAAAAAGTAGAATATTAATAACATGTTGACTAGAGAATATAAAAATATAAATTTTCTAAAAATGTTGCAGCTCAAGCAGCTCTGTGTCTCAAAATAATGTGAGATGTTTACCTTTTTGTGCTGCGTACTATAGTGAGAAGAACTTGAACTAAGACTGGAAAGCTGGATTTGGAAGTGCTGACAGAGTTGGAGAAGCTGAACTTGCTGCTTCTGCTTCTTCTTTTGCTTGTGCTGCTGCTGCTGCATCTGCTGCTGTCTCTTGAGCAGAAGTTGTTGAGCAGCTGCATCAATGGTCTCTCAAGTTGAACCTCTAATTCCAGTCTCTCAGTGACTTCACCTTCAACTGAAAGCATCATCAGTTAATGCTGTTAGTAGCTAATTTGTGCATTGTGCCTGCAGAAAATGCACAAAAGTGTTGTTTTCTAAGTCCTTACTTGGTTTGACAGAAAATGCAGCAGAGTGCCTCCCGGCCAGTTTATACACCGCAGCATCCTCCATGTAAGCAGTGGCAATCTTGAAACAGGCCCTCAGTTCAGCTTGAGCACAGTACTTCTTCTTTAACTTCACCGCTTTAGATTTGACAGCGTGCATGTCAGCTTCGTCGTGCTGAGAAATGATCTCAGAGGATCTTGACTGTGAGGAAAAAGATGTATTAATTACATCACAAAAAATATAGATATTGTTTCGATCTAAAACATTGTTTAAAACTCACCTCAGTAGCAGAAGACGTAATGTTAGATATAACATTACATTATTTCTTACCACAGCAAAAGTCTCAGGATGTAATCATCTGCACCGTGAAGATAAACACATCTTAGAATTGATATTGAAGAATATGCAATGAGTTAAAAATGGCATGGCTTACTCCACAGCTGTAATGTTTTCAGGCACCAAAACAGGAAGAGCGGTGAAATTTAAGTAGCCTTCACTGATGTTAAATGTGGCTTCAGGTTTGGCTGGCACAGTGGAGTAGAGTTTAGCTCTTGATACCAGGGCAGCCTGGAGAATGACAGTGTTTACCCCAATCACAGCAAATGTGTTCACAGCAACACTAGAAGAAGAGGACAGTTGTATGTTATTGTTGATATTTGTTGATATGAAGGATTTTGTGCTAATTTTTCATTGCAGCATCAGCCATTGTGCCCACCTTGGTGTGACCTTGGTACCAATCTGTATGTCAGTCTTGAGAAGGTGTCTGAGATAAAGGTTTTCTGGGAGAGCTGGTGTTGTGGTGGCTTTGATTAAGAAAAAAAAAAAGCCATGGGTCACCTCTTAGAATACTTTTCTGCCCATTATTATGATATTGCTGTATTCATCTGTTAAAGGAAGGCTCACAATTTCTTCTTTTCTTTGAAAAGTGTGCAAATGTGTTTTACATGATGTTTAAACGTTCAAACACTAAATTCCCCTGCGGGCAGAAATCACTGAGTGTTCATTCCAGAGCTTTTCCAGAGTTTAATTGGAGGCTGCACAGAGGAGCTGAATAAATTCCAAAAACCTCAGAGGAGTATCCTCATGAACTCTTTCAACAGCCTGTTTGGCCAGGTGATTCAGAATCTCCTCAAACTAATAACACAGGACTGAAGGGGATATCACTGAATATAGTAGAGATCACATTTTGTGGAAAGAATTTAGCATAATCTTTTAAAGCTTTTAAATACCTGTGACTCTACATCGTTGATATTAAGGAGCTGAATGGGTGTCTGAAGAAGCTCAGTGGAGAATTCATACGTGAGATTTCCGTGGTGTGAATACTGAGCCTGGGTTGGTGGTGTAGTGGGTACAAAAGGGGGTCTTCGAACCTCAAGGAGCACCAAAAATTGCCTTGAAAGTGGAAAGAATTGTTAATTTGATGCTCTATGGAGCCATTTTTACTTTCACAAATTTTACTAACATACTTGGTCTTCATATGAGCAGGTCCATGTATCTCACTGAAAGGTGAGAACTGGATCGGCTCATGGACAGCTACCTCCTTGATCTCGATGCCATTATCAAGTGGCTTCATGAGGTAACTGAATGATGAAACTCCTCAGATTTTTAGTATCCTGTAAAGACAAAGCTGTTGCTTTTTCATGCAACCTTGTACTTTCAAAGATGTTTCCATGACACAAAAGGGGTTCGAACCTACCTGCTGGCACTTTTCACATTTCTCGGTGCATGCTAACCCCATGTCTTTGGTTATTCTTTCTTGGCAGTGGGTCACATCCCTGGTCTTTCTTAGATAGGAACGTTCAGCCTCTGTGTCTTCGGTGATGGAATAAAGTGTCTTGCACACACCCTGAGTTCCAGCCTAGTGAGCAGCATGCACATTTAGTAGGGAGATTTAACATCCTGCCATAGATTCACAATAATAGTCTTTGACCAACCTCCTGCAACTCGTAGACATTTGGTGTCTTTTTGATGTTGAGCTGAAAGGCGTTCGGGATACCTCTGTAGATGTTAAGCACTGTTGTTGAGACTATTTTAGGGGCAAAGATTTTTCCAACAACACCACTGACATATTCAAACTTGATGGGAGTCGTGAGCTCAGCTTGCAGGCCTGAAGTCAGCTCAGTTGCTGGGATAGAAGGATCCTCAGGACAAATTCCACCGTACTCTTGGAGCTCAGGTTCCTCAAGCTTTCATATAAAGATAAGATTTAATTCAGGTAGCATACATTTCAAAGGTAAAATGACTGCAGCTTACACAGGATTTTGATCTTTACCTTAATGAAGTATGTGTTTTGGTCTATAGCATTGATGATAACTTTGCTGCTGATATTTAGTCCAGCTCTTGCCAAACCTTTCTCCAGCAGACTGGCCAGGAACGATGCCAGGTGCTGACAAATCCCACGAAGGATTTGAATCCCATGAATTGAACCCCCGGTACATTTTATCATTGCACTTGTTTAGATAGATAATTAAACTTTGAGATTCAAACAAATTTGTGTTTAATTTAGACAGGGCGTGCATCACTGGATGAAAAGTTAGGGTTACCTGACCTTGTTCTCTTCAAATATGGCAACTCAAACCCTGGAAACATATTTCAAAATGTTTACTGCGTTTCATTTGACAATAAGAGGGTTACAACAATTCTTCATATTTTTTGTTTCTTCTCTTCCTGTTTGTTGTTGTAATTATGACATATATGAAATCTTATGTTCAAAAATTAACCAAAGGCTTATGTTTTTAAAGAGAAAAAATGAATAGCAAAAGCATTAAAGAAGAATACGTTTTCTTGACCATTAATATATATGTTATTTAAGTATTTGATTGGTTATTTTTTGGCTTTTCATATTCATAACAGTGCCACTGATTTATCTTTTTTAATTGTACTAACAGGTGTGTAATTTATAGAGTTTTAAGGCTAAAGCTGATAGGTAAAATGTTATTTATCACTAAAGCCAGACATGGGTAACAGCTAGCCTGAGCAAAAGTGGCAAAAACAGATGATCACTGAAGCTCAGTAATGAACACACTATCTAATTAATCTCTATAAAAAATGAAAGGGAAGTGTGTAAATGAACAATATGTCAACTAGTTCTCTTTTACTTAATTACTGCTGAATTTAAAATAGACTGATTTCACACATGCATTATAGCCCTGAACTTTTCTAGATATTACCCAAAAGAGGCGCATGCATGAATGCAAATGTCCGGTGCAGCTGGATGTTATCTTTAATCTGCCACCTCCCAATTTGCACAATGTCAGATTGCGCCAATTAATGCCAATTTAAGAATAGCACAGGTATAGTCTGGTGTATTCACAGCTAATCATCCTGTGTCCTCCCTCATGCACACTCTACTCAGGCAGCACCCTTGTCTTAATCAGTAGTGGCCTATTTTCCAAAACGAGAGTGTGGCTGTCACAGATTATTTCCTGATTTGCACTACAGGTGATTTCCAGAATTCATGTGTATAAACATTTTAACTGTTATTTTGTTATAATCTCTCAATAATTTTTTAGAACTGAATTTGGGCATACAAGCCAAAAGCTCTATGTAAATATTGTATATACAGTCTATGGTTAGGGGCATTTCTGAGATTTTTTAAATGGGTTGGCACATGGGGGATGAAGAACAAAGCAGGAAGGTGCTCACCGGAAGTCAGAATATTTAATCAGAAATATAAATATCGGTGTAGAAAATTGGCTTAAAAAACACTCATGCACCCCTGTGACCCATTGCAGATTTTTTGCATGAAAAGCGATACACAAGAGTTTAAACATAATTTTGTGTTGGATAATTGTTTTGCAAAGTGGAAAAAAAATGTATTTAGACTTTTTACTTAAGTAAAAGTTATAAGCCTACAGAAGTAGCTGAAAAAAGCAGAAGTTGCATAATCAAAATATATTTAAAGTACCTAATACCTATAATAATGCAATTTAACTGCAAAATAATAAGTAATAAAAAAATTTAAGGTTCATTTTATGGATTACAAAATACAATTAATGCATCAAAAATATATTGGATTAAAAGTAGAAAATAGGGAAACATAGAAATACTTTAATAAAGTACAAGTACTTCAGTAAAGTACTTGGGTAAAAGTACTTAGTTACATTCCTACTGGTCCTGTCAAGTCTCTTGTCCAGTGGTGTTGGACATTGTAAGGTTAACACTATTCTAGTCCAACTGGTGGAAGGGATGCCAGTCATATTTCAGGGAGGGCTGCTGCCACCCCATGCCCTCCTCTGAACACTCCCCTGTTTATGGTTTGTATAAATACAAACTATGATAGAAACCAAGCGGAAACCTCCAGGGCTGACATTGAAGCCCACATGGAAGTTCCTTAAATGGCCGCTTGAGGCAGGCTCCAAAATCAAGTAAAAATGCCCAGCTTTACAGCAGAAATTAATGTTTACACCTTGCACCTACAAAAGAATGCTTTTTCTCATTTTGCCCTTTGCAATACCATTGTGGGGCTCTTTTTATTGTCAATTAATTTAAATAGTTTTCACATTTAAAGATATGCATTTCAGTGGGATGGGCATTTTATTTAGCACCAAGTCAAGATTTAAAAATAAGTAATGATATGTCTTCTGTGAAGTATTGCATAATCACTAAGCCCATTATCCACATTCTGTCAGACTTCTTAAATTCTCAATATTCATCACCATGCAGTGAAAAATAACTTAAACATTCAAGAGTAAATATTATTACACAGGGTACAAATGCTGGTGTGTAGCTCTGTGCATTGTCTTCAGGAGACTGTTTATTTCAACATACGGATGTGAGCAATCCAGACTTTTACAAATCAAGAAGGATGTCCACTTAAAGGGTTTCTTTGACTTGTACTGAGGCACCTGTTCTTAAACTACTCAAGACTGTGTTAAAAATGTACTTTAATGTGGTGTTTTCTTTAAAAAATATACATTAAAAAAAGGAAGACATTGTTTAGATAGATTTTGTTTTACTACTGCAAAAGCTGCATACAAGAAGTGTATACAAGAAGGGGATGAGTAAGTTCTGTTTCATGAGATCCTTCAGTGTGTGACATTTTTATTCAATTTAATAATTTTACTTTACTATATAAAGCCACTTTATTGTATTAAATTCAGCATTTTACAATGTTTTATTGTGTTTTATTTACATTTATTTTTACTTGTATTGTATTTTATTTCGATTTTAACCTTTTGAGTTTGTTACTGCATTATATTCAGCTTTTTACATAACATTTTGTTTTTATTTTATTTTTTTTTATTATTGAGCTCCTTTAGTTTACTGTATTTTTCTTTTTTTAATTTAGTTTTGATCCTTTCTTTTGAGTCATCTTAACCTTATTGAGATCTGTTTTGTCATGTTGTATTTCATTTTATTGAGCTATATAATTTTACTTTATTTAAGCTATTTTTGTTGGTTGGGTTTACTGTTTTGGTTGCTGTAACTAACTTGCAGGATAAATAAAGTTTATATATTAGGAGGATAATGAATAAGTGTAAGGAAGTATAAAGGAAGATGGACCCATCAGAATGAATAACTGCACAACAACTTCATGCTTCACATGCTTCTGTGATTTATTTAAGTTTACAAGTAGAGCCAAAGTAATTAACAACACCTGCCTAAAACAGAAAACAAAATGTTATATGACTGAAGGCAATGAGATTAAGCACACTGAGGAGTGCAGCGACAGGCCAAGTGGGCTTCTGCATTATCCCTCAGGTCGATACTCTTCTGGTAGAAGCTGCTCAGACCAGTAGAACGATTCACACTTGTACCTGTAACAGTGACAAAAGTGAAGTGATTGGACACTGTACACGGTGACAAGACAGAGACAGAGTTTTCTGAACCAGCTGTGCTTTCTTGCAACTCACCACGGGGCAGGCAGTGATAGCCAACGTTGACAGTGGTGGTTCTCACTGGGGTGCAGCCAGGCAGGCACTTCAGCACGGGCTCAGTAGAGTAGCAGTCGGACTCCACACCCAGGTAGGTGATCTGCTTCTCCAGCTTCACAGATTCACTTTTAATGGAACACCCTGGAAAAGAGTGGAGACTGAAGGTAAGTAATGTATCTATGCACTTTTAGATGCAAAATCTCATATTCATTGTTTCTTGGCTGTTTTGGTGTGGTCTTGTTGTAGTAATTACAGCATTTTGTCATTCTGTTATATTCTAACAGAGAAAAGTCAAACGGGTACTATCAGTAATACCAGAGGGATCACGGCAGGTGTCTGAAGACAGAACCCAGGAGTGAGCGTAGCTGACTGCATCCTTGACCTGCCGTTTGTTTGGTGTGCTGTACTCCTGTCTCATTTCTCCATCACCCTGTCCACAGATTCCACAAGTCTGTCCTTTCATCCAGTCAACAACTTTAACCTGAAAAAAAATTTAAATTCATTTAACCGTTACTAATATGTAGATTAATATATGTATATGAATTGGAAATTGCCACAGGGAATCATGAGCCATAGAAAACTATGAATATATTATTTATTATCAGTATTTATTGTATTACCCTCAACTCGTTGAAACTGAGGAAGACCTCCTGAAGGCCATGGCTGGGAGCATGGAGAGCAATGCCTTTCTGTGACTGTCTTATCTGTATTGTACCTAAAGTAAATGCAAATATATATATATATATATATATACACATATATATGCTTTCAAACTGTAATCTGGCAGTTCAATGTGGTTTCATTAGATGGAATTTAAAAAAAAAAAAAACCCCGCTG
>VUQI01004635.1:33258-55307 GCA_015106735.1 Paratilapia polleni | reverse complement strand
CACACACCACTGTACAAGTGTATGCTTTTCAAGTAAGCATGTGGCTTGCTTTGTGATCGTACGTGTGTGTCTGTGTCTGCCATGAGAAGGAGGTGTGAAGGAGAGGGGAATGAGTGCACGAAGGGATGGGACCATAAATCAGGACAGCGAAAGGATAAAGATAGGGTGGAGGATGGGGCTCAGGCAAGATGGAGGAGAGTGGAGCGCACTTTTATTTTACAGATACTGTCCACAAAAACCACAACAAGTTTCTGCGAGGCTCTTTAAAACCTTTTAATGACCCATTAATATTTGGGGCTATTGAAATTAGTGCACACATATTGTAGTTTGTGGTTCATGGCTAATTTATAGTCATATTGAATGTTCATATTTGCACTTTGATATGCATAAAAAATATAGCAGTAATTATTATCATGTTATTTTTTATATCTAAATGTTAAATATTAAATTATTCATATTCAAATGTTCAAGTCTCAAATGGGCATCTAATTGATTTAGATGTTAATCAGTAACTGTTTTATTGTAATTTATTTGATCTGAGGTTTAAACAATAAAAAGTGTATGCAAAAAAAAACAAACAAATTATCTCACATTAAGCTTGACCAGAGGGGTCATGGTCACCATTTAGTGACGAGGCAACTTAACAAGGGAAACACTGCAACAGTGTGGTAGGTATCATAATAAATATCTCTGCCAATGTACATAATCTGCACCAGATATATAGTAAATGTTTGCTTTTATTGAAAAGTGTCAGTGTCCAGCCCATTTATTATACTGTATATCTAGAGGTTTGGTTCCAGTCCTATTATCTTAATAGTATCATAGCTCCACTTTAAAAATAAATAAATAAATAAAATTGGGGTTTTGTCACAGATTAGTGCCTTTCACTGAATTATAAGAGGCTCATAGATGTTTCTACACCCAAGGACGAATTCACTCGCAGTGAATGCAAGTATGTCTTCAGTAATACTTGTGCAGTCACATCCCTGTGTATATGTACTTACTCACATATAGTACAAAACCTAAGGAAACGGGGTGTAGGATAGTGGGCGCCATGAAAGACATTTGGCTGAAGGTCGCAGAGAGATGTGAAATGGAGAGATGGCCAGAGTGATGTATGCTGTGTCAATGGTGGTGCAGTGGTTGAGGTCAGAAGGATTTTATCATATGAATTTATATACAGTATGTTCAGTCTCATATACACACACTCACACTCTTAGCTTGCCCACACCCAGCAGGCCTTTCAAAGTGTACCCTGCCCTTTAGACCTCACTTGCCACTCCCCTTTTCTTCTCTGTCTGCATTGCCCCCTGCACCCCTCTGTCTTTGTTGTCCTCCTCACTCTCGTCTCTCTGATTGATCTCTGCTCTTCCTCCAGCTTGCGTGGATGCTATTTGTGTGCTGTCAGGCTCTCTTCCCCCTATCACTCTAGCCAGCCAAACTAATGGCCTGTATCCCCTATTTAATGGCCCCGTTATATCATTGCACTGGCTGCGGGCCATTATGGAAGGCCACAAAGCCACCCCAAGTCCCTGTGCACTTTGTTTTTTTTATGTACTGTCTTATTCTGTTTCTCACTTTCTCTATTAGTCCTTCTGAGTCTGCTTTTTTGTGTACCTATTGTATACAAGGTTTCTATTTCTTCTATCACCAGTTTACTTTTCTTTTTTACATGCCTCTACCCTGGTGTTTTGATCGTTTAGTATTTGCTTTTGTCCTTTTTAGTTGAGGTTTTTCTTCAGTCGTTTGTTAACCCTCCCTGACTCCTCTCTCTGGCATGTGCTACATCACTTGTCTTGTTCTTGCTCTTGATCTTTCCTTGTATTTTTATCTTTTTTATCTTTACAACGCAATACATGTGTACACAGCATATAAAGGTAGATCATAATGTTACAAAAAGGATTTTTTTAAAAAGAGGCTAAAGTCTGTTGTTGTCTCCGAAACTCCCATTTGTTATTGATTATCTGTATTTTCCATTGTGACTGGAAAGACTGAGGTGGTAAGATGAAGCATGTCCTTAAAGGCATTTAGAGATTCTCGTAGTCAGATCTACAGTACACACACATATCCCCGAGATTCTCAGCAGAAACTAATGTTCAGATTGAGTTTTTTAATGTGCTTTCCTTTTCTCGCATGTACATATATTTACATATTTTCACTGTGCCGCACATGGGTGCAGTGGTTAGCACTGTCGCCTCACAGCAAGAAGGTCCCAGATTCGAATCCACTGGCCGGCTGGGGCCTTTCTGTGTGGAGTTGGAGTGCCATTTTCTATATGCACAGTATTCCGGATACAAGGAAAAAGAAAAGTGCCGGCCTTCAGCAGGTAAAAATTTAGAACTGATACAATAAAAAAATAAAATAAAAAAACAGAAACCAAGTACAGCAGTAACAAAATAAAATGTTCCAGTGGACGATATATGTACTTTTGTATTACTTTATAATTTAATATTATGGTACAGTAAATTTTCTGGAACCAGATGTACCACAGAGGTTAGCTCTGAAATTGTAAATACTCTTCAACCACTCAACTGGTCGCGAGGGGGGAAAAAAGTCTTTAATGCAGATGTTCACTGAATACACTCTATCGGCTAGCCTTATAAGCCTAAATCAATTATACATAAACAGGTATTATTAAAAATAATGTATTTAATGATTATAATGTACTTTTTTCCTTATGAAAGTAAAACTGGTGAGCAACAAGAACAAAACAAGCAAAACAAACAAACCCATCAACCATTTAACCACGGATATTTGCCAGTGGTGCAAATCTGCTTTTATGTCAGTGTTTGAATTTTATGTTGTTTTTATATAAATGTGATGAAATATTTTAATTTGTCAGACATTTTATTTGTTGCACTGGCTAGTCTTTCTGGTCTGCCTCGCCATTTAGCAACCGATGGGATGTGGCCATGTGACAAAATTTACTACAGGCAGACTCGGATGATTATGCAGATGCAGAAGGAGCATTTGCACACCCAAAAGCATTATGGGTGATGACTAGCAAGCAGCTGTTAGAAAGACTGTGATGAAAGCCCACTGAAGTCAACCCCAAAATGTTAAGCTGACTCCAGCACCTCATGCTTTCTTCTTAGTACACAATAATTCACAGTGCCGTAGTGAATACTAACACTGTGTCCCAGTACGAATTTCAGATGGCTGGCGTGCACTTTATATATCTTTATTTCTTCTTCTGCAACAGTCTGTCTCACTGCAGTACAAGGCTCACCCTGTTTACTCTAAACCTGTGCATAACACTTGTCATTTACGAGGGTTTTATATGCAAATGGAAGAACTTCTACATAAATTTGAGCAGAGAGAGAGGACAAAATGGAAGACAGAGGACAAACAATAAATGAGCTTATGGGGAGAGACTGGAAGAGATGGAGCAAAAACTGAATCAGAGAGAGGAAAGAGTGATTCAGGGTTGCAGGATGAAGTGTGGAGAAGGGGAAATATAGGGCAACATTTGCATTGAAGTACAACAGGGGAGGGAGACGTGCCTGCATACTAAAAGACAGCTTGGCCTGTGACTTTTCTTATCTAGTATTGCTGCGTGTAGGACTGCATCTCTATGAGATAGGGGATGAAACAAAGACAGAGGAAAAACATAATTTTCCTGAAACTAGGAGGGGAGCTGGGGGGAGGGTTGTGTGAGTGACAAGAACTTCCTCACCTCTCTTTAGTTGAAGTGTTTTAGCCAGATGCTATCTGTCTAAGAGAAAGATATGAGGGATAGAGATAAACTTTCCAGCACTGGCTTACTGATAAGAAGCTTCACATCCTGAGATCAGAGGCTGCTGCTGCTGCACCTGGTGCTGCTTGACCTAACACACACACACACACACACTTTACTTGTGTCTCTGCAACAACCCCGTATCCCAATTCCTACATGAACCCTAAAACCAAAATCAAACACTTCTTTGAAGGTGTGTCAGAAAGTGAGGACCAGCCGAAGTGCCCTCATTCCCTATACTGCAAACTTAGATGAGATAGATGTATGTATATACACACACACACACACACACACACACACACACACACACACACACACACACACACACACACACACACACGCTTCATCTTTTTGGGTGAGAGCCTTTAACCTTTTCCTCCCTCTGCCACTTAAAACATGCACATATAAAAGTGCACATGGATGCAAACACGCACACTGTTGTGCAACAGATGGGAGCTGTTGTAACACTTTTGAGGATGTCCTGAGTCAGTGTCCCCTCTAAAGAAAGAAATGTTTAAACAACATTTCTCACATTAGATTTTAGCACTGCCAGTGTTAGCAGCGAGCACCATCCCTCTGGTGTTGTCCTTTCACACACATCATCCCTCCTTTGTTAGCGGAGAGCCTGAACGCGGCGACACATCCTGGTTAATTTAAAGTTGGTGCCGAACTCTCTGTGTTGTGGCCTGCTTTGTCTGACAGGAGTGCCAACCTGCAGAAAAGGAGCCGAGCTGACAGCAGGGGAGGCTGGCAGGAAAGAGAGATTTCACAGTTTGGAAGAGAGGGATGAGGAGGAGGAGGAACAGATGATAAATAGTGGAAAGGATAACCTTTGAATGCTCTGAATGACACAAAGAATGCAAGATGCATTTTTAATGTTTTTCTTGATATTTTTCAGATCTTTAGAGACACACTTTTTCTTCTTTCGAAAGTAAACTTATAAATTTGCAGAAATTAACATCGAGGCGTGCTTAAAAGATGTTGTGTTCAAGAATATACATTTGCATATTCTTTCACACAACAAACTTCAGTAATTAATTTGTGAAAGATATGTAGCGGGTTTGAGGGTGGAACCCTGTACTGCACAGAAGACTTGACCTTTCACCCTGGCTTAAAGTATCCCAGCTTGAGTAAATTCCCTCAGTCTACCACCCCACCTGCATGTGCCCAGCTTAGTGACTGCACATCCCCCAGACACACACGCTTTGTCCATCCCGCTAGCTTTTATTTTGAATGCAAGTCAAGACACTTAATATTCTAAATTGATGTTTCAAAGTGAGGCAGTGTACTAATTGCTGCTAAAATGAGCAATTAAGATCTATTTATTTCCTCCCAGTGGAAGTTTGTCCCCAGACACTCCCCAGTGAACAGGATAATCAATGGCATCAAACCATAAATGGCCTCCAGCCACGAGAATGGCTCCATCATGCTTTTTTATGAGAGAGATGAGGAATATTAGCATGCTAACTGAAAACCCATATTTCTCCCTCTGACTCTTCCTGTGCCGCATTCCTTCAGCCCCCTCGCATGAGCATCACTCCACCAATGTGACTTTTTCCATCAAAGATGGATTATGGCAAGTAATTGCTCTGAGGTTAAACGTGACATAATTAATGTATTTTATATAAAAAGAGTCATTTGCATGGAAAGTGAGGGTGCCTGCCACATCACTAAATGGAATAATGTCTTCGTTAATGTAGTTAAGATGAGGTGCAGTCACTAATCTTGATGCATGCAGAGTTCAAGCATTTCATTTACTTCTTTTACTTCTTTTACTTCTCTTTGAAAAAAGGAGTGAAAAATAAAATGTGTCTATTTGAGGCATGATGGAAAAACAACAAGTCAGTAAATCCTCTGATCTGAGAGTGAAAATCTGGAAAAATGACTTAAAATATAAAAAAAACCTCAAACATAATTTACAAAACCAGTCATTAGTTTTTAAGTCTTATATGATTTTAATAAACTGAATGGAGAATCCCACGTGCTGCTTTTTTTTTTCCCAATGACTTCAGACTTTATATAACTTTTACAAAGGTGTATTTTAAGTAAGGTATTTTTATAGTAATTAATCCATCCATTAATTCATTAATTTCTGCTGCTCGCTGTGGTCTTTTTTAATAATTTGGTATAATTAGGAATTATTGTAATACACTGCTAGAAAGGACTGACAAAATGTAGTATACTGTAGATGCTGCAGTTGCATTATATTAGATGATAAAAATCTATTTAAAAAAGGTATTTAACTTGATGAAACACTGACTGGTTGAACTGTTACAGCTCGGATCTGTTAGGGGCTCAGTTCTCTCACATTCTTATTATTGAGCCAAATGACCAATAGGCCATCAGGGCTCCTCTGGAGCTCTGTATTAGAGGGGATTCCTAGTGTTAACCCAAAGCAAAGTTCTGCTGATAAAGTCCTTAAACACTGTCTCACCACGAACATAAGGGTGGTACCTGATTTCCTGTCAGTTACGCCGTTTCCTTGTATTTCAGTTCTGCTCCTGGGTTATACGCACACAAGGTGCATCACTATTTTCTTGAATTATGTCATCATGTAGAGCAGTGTGACCAACAGCTCCCACTACCTAGTTTGAAATTAGTTCATTGGCTGGAGACGTGAATAAAAATCATGTGGAGATGTGTGCATGAGTCAGTTGCTCAGAGCTTGGATTTGATTTGGCTTTGGTGAGCAGCGCTTAATTGATCATAATTAGGGGTCAGACCATTTGGCCGGGTGGAATTAGACCAAGCACCTGCTCTGTATGAATATGCATCACAGCGGCCCCGCCTGCCTCCTCTTTCTGTCTCAGTGCCTCACTCTTTTCATGCCTCCCAGTCACTCCGAGTGTGTTGTTGACCAACCTTTTAGCTGCCTCCATCTATAGCTGGACAAAGGCCTTTTAGAGGAGTTCAGACTAAGCCACGAGGACTATTGTGCTGTTAACAATATTGTTTTGCTCTGGTGAACGCTGCTGATATTGTGTCCCGGAGCTGATGTCTCTATGTCAAGCAGCAGCAGGCTGATGGAAGGCTGTTCCACAGCTGCTCATACAGCGTGCCACGGACATGACTTTGAATAGCTTTTCAGACCAAGATGTTATTCTGGAGAAGAACCCAACTGAGCATTCTAGTTATATGTGCTATAAGCGCTGATGTTTTCCCTTCATAGGAGTGCTGTGATATGTCCCTTAACATCCAATAATATTCGCTCAGTTACTCTGAAATAAACAACTGGCTTGTGAGAGAGTTGGGAGCAGCTTTGGAGCAGTCTGGCACGCATTGTCCAGTTCTGATGTTGTATTGTGTTCTGGTGCGGCTTTCTTAATGGGTCCAGTTTGACTGTGTGACCTGACCACAGTTATGTGAACCATAGAGAAATGGAGGCATGCGTGTGTTTTTAGCCCGGCGGCGGTCTCAAATTTGCCTCCGCCGGGATAAGGATTAGTCACAACACTTTCAGAAATTCTAATTCCGAGGAAGTCTTGCTTTATTTTGTTGCACTTTAATTGGCCTCTCCTCAAATTATGACGCACACTCTGGCCAACATAAACTTTCAAACAGCTTAGGCATGTCACTGTCCCCGCTCTTTTTTTATTTTTATTTTAATTTTTTAAACCCAAACCTCTATCCTCACTAGCTGGACTTTTTCCTCTTACACTCACTCATGCGTATACACACACACACACACACATCTCTCTCTCTCTCTCAGTGGTAGCTGGCTGCCTCCCTGGCCTCCTCTTGGGGTCATTGTGGTATGTAGGGTCAGACAAGAGCTCCAGTCACTGCACCCTCGGCATTGCCTCCCAGGCAGTGCTGTAGCCATTACACGCCAGCTTGTCTCACCCAATCCCCTCAAACGGCTATGGAAAACTGCCTTGGCTGCAACGAACCTTGCATCCTACTCCTTGCCAACGGAAAAGCTGGATATAGGAAAAACAACACGGTCGAGTAGTGGAGCCTTTTTTTGCAACTGAGACTCTAAATGGATGAGAGCTATAAAACATCCTTGCCTCGCTTCCTCAGAGAGCTCTTCTGTTAAGAACTTTTCACTTTTTCCTCTCTGCTCTCTGGCTTTTCCTCTTGGTGCTCCGTTACCCAGGGTTACCCTTGGAGGATTGTGATTTGTTGCTTCTCCAAAGCCGGGAGGGAGTTTCCACGTGTCCTCCAGTGTGTCTGGGTGTGTATGAGTCAGATGCAGTATGTGTATGTTGCTTTAAGACTCAACGAGCCTTCCCAGAGCGAATCCAGATCAGAGAACGCCAGCTAGATTTCTCCTTTGCAAGCTCTTCAAAGAGCTTTTAGATTAAAGCCCAGGCCACAGAGGTAAGGTATGCTATGGACTCTGAGTTTTATCTTTCTCTTCCTTTGTTTCTCCTGTTTACTGGATTAGGAAGAGGCCAGAGTGAAGAGGGTGCATTGTGCTCCCCATTATCCAGATGCACAGGTGTGGTTTACACAGTGAGTTTGCATGTGTGAGTGCTGTTTAGTTCCCACCTGTATCTGCTAGATAGCAGTCTGTCCTTCAGTTTGTATCTCTTGTATATGGCCTGCCTGTAGATACGTGCTTTCAAAATGTAGCCTTGTAAATGAAGACACAACAAAGTAATCTTTCACGGTCTGAGACTTTATCACTTGTGCTGGTGTGTTTTAGGGTTGTCATGTTCTGTCTACACACATTCACTCATGAGAATAACTTAGTTTGACAAACTTACTATGTTGTCTAAACTTTGTGTCTCCTGTTGAAGTTTCTGGATGTTTGCATGGCGGGAACTCATTGTATAAAAGTGTTTGGAAACATTTTCATTTTCTTGGCATTACTCTGGAATGGCAGTGGCATGCATGTATAAATCTTTCAGAAGGCTGCCATGTCATTTTTGGTCGGCAGCCAGGCCCAGAGCTTCTAAATGTATAATGAAAAAGTCCGAAAGACACTTAACAAGCACTTTGATGGATGTTTGGTGGCTTTGGCTGGATCCACCACACAGTATTATGGGCTTTCATCGAGTGATTCATAGATAGACATTTCTCCTCATAAGCAAACAACCGCGGGATACTTTAAATCTGGTTCATATGACAAAAACTCAGCAGGAGGTGGCCTGGTCTTTGGCTCCAATAACGCTATTTTCTCTTCTTCTTTACTTCCTGTTGTTGTTTTCTTTGTCCTGAAAGAACTTATGGGCTGTTTTGCATGAGTTTGAATTTAAGCTGTGACTGAGAGAGAGAGGCGCTTTAAGCACGCTGTTCCTTTAAGAGCTGAGTTGTCGCAGTGCCAGAGGAAAGTGATAAGAGACTAGTCCCATGGGCTGTGATTTGACAGGAGGAAAGCAGTGCGATTGTGTTAACAGTCACTACCAATAACATATGACCTCATAGCGCCTAGTTCACAGCATAATAATTCACAAAAATGAAACTTTGTTGGTACCTTTATTGTATTTTAGATTGTTTTGACTATTTTGTCATTTGTGATTTATTATTTCTTTAATCAGAACCTTGTATTAACTTAGCAATGTGCTGTATGGTTAGCCTATATTTTCAGCACGATTGCTCCTATGAATGTAGTCTTCAGCAAGATTTCTGTATTGAAGATTTTGTGGCAGAGTGGGTTAAAAACTGCTCTAACAGCAGCATGATATTACTGTGGGGCTCAGTTCTCTAGGGAATGGTCCTGTGTTTCACACTGCTGTGTTTCACACTGCTGTGTCAATAGTTTGTTCCTGCAGCTCATTTTCTCAAGTTGAGATTCAAGGACATGAGTGTTAGATTTGGAAATCTGGTAGTTGAGACTCATGTGCACATGTGGGTTTGTGGACGAGTTTTGAGGTTGTAGCTCCTGTGCCACAAATGCATGGTGGTCTTCATGAAGGAAAAAAAGGCAGCTACATCCTTAACAATTCATGTACCTACTGTGTTTATACCATGCCGAGGCGTGGCTCATTCCTCACCGTTATCCTGAGCTCCAGACCCAAGACACACACAGTGCCAGACTAAACATGGAGCTTACGTGGGAGTCACCCAGGGCCAGCCTGAGAAGAATGCCAGGTCATGGGGTGTGCTGAGGAGCAATGGGGTGGCAGTGGTCCCTTTGCCCTTGAGCAGATGGCCTGTAGGAAGCCTTTTAACATGAACAGAGGACTGAAGGGGAAGAGGGAGGGAGAGTTCAAGACTGGGCGCAGTACTTTGCAGCTAAAAGGAAGACTTGTCTTGTTGTTCTCTGAAAACAGTCGCACAATACTCCAGTTCAACGCGCAGCAGAAGGCAAACGTGTGTGTCTTAGCTTGTGTGTTGGCACGCCTTTGAGCCTTTCATACCCTCAGCTCTGCTCTGCCCTGAATAAACTTTGCAAGAAAAGCATCAGTAGTAGTGTTTAGAAGAAAGCAGTCCTTGTGACAAGCTTGACAACCAGCTTTATGCTGATTCCTGACAGCTGGTTTCTTAGTCTTTTACTCCTGAAAGAGAATAGTTTAGTTACTCTCCATTCATGTAGAAAGAGTTTGAATCAGTCTACTTCTACTTTTTAGCTGCTTGGTGCGAAACAAAATATCCTTCTGCCTAACTTGGCTCCTTTAAAAACAGCAAATGCCTACAGAAGTCAGGGGTCAGGTGGAGTTTAAATACGGTTTTAGACATGGGAGATAGAGGGTAAAATGGGCAAATGGACCATCCATTCGACCATATACTCATAAACACTACTGGCCTGGCTTATTCCACGGTTCATAAGAACGACGACTCTCCCACAACTACCGTTAGGGATTTTCCCAATTTTGGGATAAATAAAGTATAGTTTGTTTTATTTTATGATATAGCTGGAAATATATTCCTAGAAAAAAGCTGCTTTAGTAGCTCAGGATTATATCTCATGCTGAAATCAGTCCTGCTTATATTCAACATCTTCTCCTTATAATTCATGTCAAATGAAGCAGATGTTTAGTTAATACCCTGATCATGTCAAAGTGATAGTTCAAGTTCATTACCAGGCCTGCATATCTCCAAAGCCAAGCTTCCACTGTGCTTTCAAGTACTACTTTTCACACTCGTTCTGAACAGTTGCAGAAGGAGAGAATGATTTCCTTGTGTGGCTCCTTGACATGTACTTCTTGCCAGCAGAACAGTTGTGCATTTTTAAATCTTTGTCCTCAAACCCAAGATTTTATTTTTAAAATGTTTAAATCCCCTGGAAATTCTTTCTGAAATTCCTGTATTAAACACACTCTTTAACGTTAGTCCGTTTGCTCAGCCAACACTACTTAATCTCACCTCACAGTCAAGGTGCACCCAAGCAGGAGCAGATAAACTCTTAATGCAGCAGATCACTTAATCCAGAAGGTTAGGGCATTTGGCAGTGGGGTTTGTTTTTACTGTAACCTTACACATGCTGTACGTGTGCTGCAAGGCTTACTAGAGTTAGCACTATTCGAAAGCCCTCTCAGAGTGCGTGCTACATGCGTTTAGTTGGGCTATGTTACACACACAAGACAGTCACACTGCCTCAAGATGCCAAAAGACACGTGGTGCCTCCGGAAAGAGCACTCTTTAGCTATCTTTTGCTTTGGATCCCCCCGCCCCGGACAACTTTGGAGATGATGAATGAAAAAAGGAGCAAGCTAGGATTCCAAGGTTTAAAAATAAACAGGCGGGTAAACTGTAGCTGGCTTTGAAATACTTTCCCAAACCCGATCAAAGACGACGTCATTTACTTGTGGGGAGGTGGAAAAATGCAACAAATGTTTGGTTTGGATGGCTGATTGGGGAGACTTGGATTTGGTCATACTGCAGCGTCTGTCTGGCACTGTTTCAATGTGCTACCTTGTACAGTACAAAGCTTGGTTCATGTAACCCTGCTGGGATGAAGTTGGAGTTAACTTTATTGGACCTTTTTCTGCTCTTTGCATACAGATTTTAGAGGAAATGTCTGAGGACATAGTCCTAAATAAGTTTTTGCATCTCTCCCTGAAAAAGAACAAACACGTATTCTCAGTGTGAATCAAGTAGTGCTGGGGATTAGGTCTGCTCTTTAACTTGTGTACCTGTTATCAAACACGGAGATCTGTGGAAAGACACTAAGTACTAAGTCAACTTCTCCCTGTGTGTTTCAGATGAGCCAGACGACGGAGGAATGAGTTTATTTTGAGAAATGAGGCGGAGAGTACCGCGCACATAGAAGATCCAGTCTGAGAAGAGGCTTTCAGAGAGGTGAGTGCTAAGAGCTGTGGCCTTCAAATCTGGGTTAACAACAATGTTATGCTTGATTTTATGTAACCCTCAAGTTTAAATGATCAATATAATTTTAAGAGGGATGTTATCCCCTATTTTAATATTTCTGTCTTCTTTTTATGGTCATTGATTGTTGTTACTCAAACCTTTGATTTTCTTTTTTTATGATAGCCAGGTCACTCTTGAAAAGAAGAGTTTTAATTTTAATGAGGCTTCAACCTGAATAAGTAAATGACATGATTACAAAAAACAAAAACAAAAAACGTTTTTTAAAAAAGTGTTGCATCCTCTCCACGTGTTGTTGAGAGGTTAACTTTAGTTTCTGATCTTCTTGGTGTGCTAAATCAAAGACTTGAAGACTATTAGAGGCGTTTGGCCTTATTTCCACCTATTATGTAATCGCATCAGGGGTGACAGCAGATACGCTGATGGTTTTACCGGCAGCAGGTTCCCAGCACGTTGTTCTATAGCTCAGAATGGAATATCTGTCTGGTCACAGCTCTCTGTTGCTAGTGTAAGAGAGTTGTAGACAGTCTGGAAGTGATTATTTTTTTTTTCTTTTCATTGTCCTGAACATTGTCACTCATAACAGGCATGACAGACTAAAGCCTGCTCATGTAAGTAA
Organism: Paratilapia polleni; assembly: GCA_015106735.1. Lineage (NCBI taxonomy): Eukaryota > Metazoa > Chordata > Actinopteri > Cichliformes > Cichlidae > Paratilapia > Paratilapia polleni. Next base: position 42,735 of record VUQI01004635.1, on the reverse strand, counting down.
TCTTTTCAGTAGAAAAAACTAGAAGAATGTAGTAAAATGAGAGCATAAGCATTAATGATCAGATGTAACAGAATAACTTACTGATATCCCCTTTGGAAGACATAAGCAAGATATTAGTCCTGCTGCTGTTGTACACAGGAAGCAGGCACTGTAAATTAAATGACTGTGTGGACCCATTATTGTTTATGAGTAATAAGTTAAATTTATGCCTCTGATGAACCAGCATTATGTCATACCGTGTCTAATGTGTAAGCACCATGAATCTTCCAGTCATACAGTGCTGGTGACATTATGGTTTTGCTTCCTTTTTTTTTTTCCAGGCCAAGATGGGAAATTCAGAGAGCCAGTACAGCATTCAGGGTCCCAAAGGCACAAGCTTTATCTTCCCTGGGAAACAGAGGCCATATTCATTAAAGCTAGGCTCAGCCAAAGGTGACGCTCTGTCTCCCCATACGTGGTGGAAAAATGCACCAGTAGGCTCAGGGTACAAGGCCAGGTGTGTTGGCCATGGCTGTCTGTCGCCTCCTAAAAGCCGACAGTCTTACGCTGCACGGCACTGTGACTACGTCTCTAAGGGAGTGAGGGGAGGCCCAAGTGAGCATCGCTGGCATCGGTCCCCTGGATGTGGTATACGAAGGCGGCATATGTCAGATGATGATAATCCATATGGGGCTGAACTAAATGGGCACACCCTGAATGGGCACAGTGACGAGCATGAGGTTTTGGGGGAGCAGAGCAGCCCACGGGTGGTGATCAAGAAAGACGGCACTCTTAGGGTGGAGTTCACCAACGCATCGGGGAATCCCCTCCACCTGGACGAGGCCACTGGGCCTGTCCAGCTCCTCAAGTTCTCTCCCAATGTGGAGTCTGCGTCAACTCCCAGTCTTCCTGGGTCCAGTGGTAGTAGGCAGGATGATCATCGCAGTGGTCCACCACCAGCCTCTACCTCCTCCACAGCCAGAACCAGCAAAGGAAGCTCACTGAGCTCTGATGGCTCCTGGTATGACTCACCCTGGGGGCCCAGCACAGAGCTCTGTGAGCAGGACCAGCCTTGCTCTGCCAACAGAACATTAGGGCACTCCCCCATTCACCAAATTGTCTCTTTCGCAGAACAGTCCCCCCCTTTGTCCATCACAGATCTTTACAGGGACCCCACAATGGCCGCTACTTTCCCCATAGCCAGGGACCTGTCGTCCCAGTTACAGGACCCTCCACCAGTTCAGAGGCCACACCGAGCCTCCTTTGCTTCAGTCCTGGATGTTCCTTTGGAAGAAGAATGCCCAGAGCCCCGCCAATACTCATCATACACCCTGCCCTGTCGCAGGCCCAAATCCCACACTGTTACTGAAAACCTGGACCAGTACCCTGACCAGGAACAACACCAGGAGCAGGCTGGACCTGATTTCATCTTCCAGAAGAAAGGCTCCATCAAAAACCGCATCAGACGCTTCAGTGACTGGACAGGCAGCCTCAGCCGCAAGAAGAGGAAGTCTCAGGTAAGGACAGGATGGGTTTTGGGGATCGCATAGATTTAGTCTTGTACTCACTAGTCTTTAATGATTTACAGTCCTTTATCACTCACAGGGTGTATATAGGCTCATGTCGTATTTTTTTAGCGCACAGAAGATAAACGTATCAGCATCCTATTGCAGTCTTCTTTAGCGTCTTCATAACTAGCCCTAGACAGGAGTGGTCGTCAGTAACTACCATGCACAGACACTTTCCTTCCTGGCCAGGTTGATTTGATTGCGGGCCACAGTGGTTGTCCTGGCATGGCTGGGAACCAACCACCGTCCTCTGGTCCTTTAGCAACACAACACCAGCTGTCTGAGGACAGGGCACAGTGGGGTGACACAAAATGAAATCTGTAAGGCAGCCAGCACTGGGTCTTGTTTTTATGAGGAGGGAACGAGGATGGGAGTGATTTTTAATACAATGCAAGGCATGGATGATGCTCCAACGAAGAGAAGTGCGGGGCTGCTATTCAGATGTCACAATGCCTTTTTATGGGTTTGTAAATCTTAAGTATTATTGCATATTGATTGTTTTTTGTAGTAGTTGGTCAATGGACAGTGCTTGTCGCATGTTTTTAGGTCTTTCGTTTACGAGTCAGATCTACTTGTTGGCTGTGAGGGGGGGTTGATCTGATAAAATCTAGGCTCAATAATTGTTGTTTGTTTAAAAGTGTTTTGAGGACTTCAACTAAGTAACGTCTGTGGCAGGTGCAATGAATTTTAGGAGTGGAGCAGGACTGCTGAAGTGGAATTCTTGCATATGAGACACGGCGTGGACAGCTGATATTCACATACGATTTCCCCGGAGTAAAACGATACTTGTGCTGCATGGGTGCAGGTCAAAGGACAGCGGCTTTTCTGCATGTTGCCTGCACATGTTTGTAAGAACCATGTGATTTTTGTTGTACAAACATTACGTTTTTTTACTAGCTTTAATTTGATCTAAAACATTTGTTTAAACTGAGCCTGAACTCATGTCCCTCTCTTATTTGAGGCTTGAAAGCAATTGTTCCTGCATTAATTCGTTTAGCTTTGCCTTGTAAAAGTTTTAAGAACGCTGTTTGGGTACTGCCCAGAGAATAGCTGTAAGCCTTTGAGAGGATCTGTAGAGTGAGACTAAATCCTAGCTGAAGATTTAACCCTACCCCTCCTCTAATGTTAATGAATGACTTATGGTTGTTCTGGTTGTTGTGTTCAGATTTTCTGGTCTCCCCTCACGTTCCTTCGAGAATAAATCTGCTAATAGGGATTGGTGTTCAGTCAGTTGAGTCTTACAGCAAGACAAAGGACAGAAAAGAACAATTGAGAAGGCATTTTCTTCAAGAGTTTGTAAGCTTCTTCTTGTGCTGAAATGGCTGATTATGTTCAGTGAAATATACTTTGCTGTTACACAGTTTTCTGACCCTGTAGTGACAAATACTACTAGACTGGCAGCATTTATTTTGAGTTGTAATGCAGCTTTCACTCTACTTTTGTAATGTCTCTCTCTAAAGCTCATGCTTTCCATTATGATAATTTATGGCCATGTGTTGGTGCAGGATAGATTTACTTGAATTTTGTTTCCTCTTCCAGAAATAAAGTTCATACAAGTTGAGCAAGGTCTCGTAATCATTGCCGATTACAGGTAATTGTGCCAAGCAGGGCTCTAGTTTTAAAGATAAATACTTACAAAGTCTACATTTCTGATGCAGTATGATATAAACTTAATTGGGGACAAATCAGGCAAATTCACAAAAGAGTCAGTGATTAATGCTCGAAGGTTTCCTTTCTTCATAACCAATGAGGCATGCAACAAGTTCTCGTTAAAGTCGTTGAGCTGTTTAAAACTGGCCCGGGACTGAATTTCCTCTCTCCTTTGGGGGCCGTTTGGATGCCAAACTTCGGTGTGCAATATCTCTCCAAGGGCTGGTCAAAGTGCCTCCTTTCAGCAGGTCAACCAAAATCAGGAGCATTTCCAGCTCTGGTTCGCCTCCACCTGGACTCGGGTTTAAAGGTCACATTGTGACCCCGATGCCAAAGACCAAGAATCTGCTTGTAATGAAAAGCAGATGGAAGACAACAAGGAGAGGCTGGATAAATTTGGACTGCACCAGCTGAAGGAAAGCAGGAGAAGCTAAGGAAAATTTCCCCTGTGCACAGTATGCATTTTTACTACAGCTACAAACTAAACAACCGTGTATGTCATGCTGGCTACATAATGGTAAACAAAGGCTATCCTCAAGTGATCACTGAGTTCACTAGGTTCATTGCTGTCATAAAAGTTAAACATGAACACTTAACTGTCTAGTTACAGGATGTGAGAAGTAAAAATTTGAACTGCATGCTAAAGATGAAGAAGAGTAAGCATAGATGCAGCGTGAAACATGGATTAAGGATGGAAAAGACATGGACAGAGTTGAGTGAGACACATCAACAGACAAAAGATGGAGAATGAGCTCCGGCATGACGGCACATACTGTGCGTCTGCACGTCGAGAGTGCTCCACTCTGTTGCCAGGGGCAGAATCGATGTTGCAATCTAGTCAAGTGTAGGTAGGCTGTCATTAGGCATGAAAGGGTGCAATTCCATCAAGTGTTCATTTGGGGAATTGGGAAGCCACAGCATACCTCAAATGACGGGAAATTGTCTGAGCCTGGAGGGTTCCAACCTCCCAGGTGCCATCACAAGAAATTTGTCCCACTTTCTCAGCCTAGGAAAATTTTAGAGACTGTAATGCAAACTTTGAAGTAGGTTTGAGTGGTTTGCCTACATTTTTCAAAAGTTTTGCAGTGCCTTGGGGCTAATTGAAAGGAGCGTAGTTGATTTCTGTCCCAATGTAAGCTGACAGGTACTTGCTGTATATACAGAAGTCTGTATGACTGGGGACAAAGATGGTGTGTTTTGCCTAAATGTAGATAGGAACAATACATCGCTGAGCAAAGTTTGTAATGTACAAACCAGGCCAACACTTCCACTGGTAACTAATCAATATATGTTATCTTTAGTCGTCGTTATACTCTGATCATTCCACCTACATCTTCTAATCTTCCTCTGATTGACTTCTCTGACACTCTTTATGCACTTTCTCCACCTTTTGTGCCTCCCCAGGAAACCAGGTATAAGGATCTGAGTGATGCCTTTGACAGTGGGGTCGATGGCCTGACTGCAGACACTAGCTCCCCCTCTCAGGTCTCCAGCCTCCTCTGGTTTCCTGGAGCCTCCAGGGCCCAGTCTTCAGGAGCCATTCACCAAACAACCAATGATGCCCTTTGCCAGAACATCTATGAAAACTTCATGAGGGAGCTGGAGACAGGCACCGGACAGGGAGGAGGTGAGAGAAGAGCTCCGTCCACGGGCACTGAGGAAGGTGAGAGCAGCAGCGAATCTGCTGAAGGCTCACTGGAGCAGCTCGACCTGCTGTTTGAAAAAGAGCAGGGGGTGGTTAGACGGGCTGGCTGGCTTTCCTTCAAACCGCTTGTTACCCTGCACAAGGACAGGAAGCTGGAGCTGGTGACGCGTCGCAAGTGGAAGCAGTACTGGGTGACCCTGAAAGGTGAGCTTCAATCTCTGCTCCTTGAAACTCAGCCAAAGAATTAGTAGTTTGGGTTAGTAGATAATATGAAAATATTTCCTAAAGAAGAACAACTAAAGGGTATAAATTGAGGCAGTCTTTTGATTTTTCTGATTCCATGGAGGCTTTGGGGTGTATGTGAAATCTTGTGTTTTTATGTCTCAGTGTTGCGGCAACAACTCCAGTCCTGCTGACATTCATTTCTTATACTTTTTTTTTTTCTTAAACAAGGACATTGTGTCTGCAGATCACAACGTAACAATGTTTTCTTCCTTTTACAGGGTGTACGTTGCTGTTCTATGAAACTTATAGTAAAGGCTCTCCAGAGCAGGAGCTGTCACCTCGCTACGCCCTCCTGGCCGAGGACAGCATCGTCCAGGCTGTTCCTGAGCATCCCAAGAAGGAGAACGTGTTCTGCCTCAGCAACTCGTACGGAGACGTCTACCTCTTCCAGGTGAAGCACGTCACCTGACTCCTGTGCTTGTGACTGAATATTTGTCTGGAATGTATTGCTTGAGTCAACACATCTGTGATACATCTTTTGCATACACACCTTTTGGCTTCCTTTCTCTCAAGTGTAGCATATAAAATGACCAATTTCAGAGGAACATGCAAGCAAAGTGTTCAAACTTTCCAGCTAAAAACTCTCACAGCATATCATAAATGACATTTGTCCTTACCAACTACTTATCCCTACTAACCTGCTTACCCTGCCTTTGTATTTTTTGTGTTACCTCCTCCATTTGGATTACAATCTTCCAAGATAGCACTATGATATTGTGTCCAGACTTATATCTAATAAAACGGCTCTGTGTGGGGGTGACCTTGCCCCAGAAGCAAGCGAGGAGAAATCAACTCTGTAACATGAACTCAGCCTGGGTTTCATCCCTTTGTTTTCACTTACATGCCCCCTAGAGCATAAGTCTCATTCAAAAAGCAGTTAAACTGATTTCTCATCCAGTGTACTGCCAGAGTGAAAAGACTACATTACCCATGAATCCAGTCACTGAGAATCCAAAGGAACACGAGTCTGATTTAAACAACAGTTCATAAGCTTTCTTTTATTGATCTAGCAAAGCCCAGCTTTGTGGAAAAATGAGAATTGTCAAGCTTTACATCTCTGTATCAAGCATGTAATAGAAATTTTGTCAGAAAATTGAACTCCTTGTTTCCCTTTTCCCTTCCAGGCAAGCAACCAGACTGACCTGGAAAACTGGGTGACAGCGATCCACTCTGCTAGTGCCTCGCTGCTGGCCAAGCGCCAGGGGAAGGAGGATACGGTGCGTCTGCTGCGGAGCCAGGTCCGCGGCCTGCTGCAGAAGATCGACATGGATGGGAAGATGAAGAAGATGGCCGAGCTGCAGCTGACCGTAGTCAGCGACCCCAAGAACCGCAAAGCTATTGAGAACCAGGTGAGTTGGTGGTGAGGATATCTGTAGTGAGACATTAGCTGAGAATATTGGGCTCACACATTTCTTGCCCTTGAGACAAATCTCACAGAAAATCTGCTTCATTTGCAGCATCGATAGATTAGGTGGCGTAACATGCGCTCTTTTCATGCTTTGATTTTTAAACTCCTCTGTGTACCGTTACTCCACATTATATGTGTTGCAACCACATGATGTGCCCTACATAATTTTTCTGATTTTGTGACAGCGGTGACAAGCCTGTGCTTTATTTTCATCTGTGGGTGGGTGAAGTGGCCTAAATGCATCAGTCCCCAAACGTGTCGCAAGGGGCCCAGGGGAGCAGCTCTCTCCCGAACATCAGATTGGGATTCCAGATGTTTCCTGGTAATGGGCTCTCAACATGCATTATCCTCTCCCTCCTCCTCATAGCCTGAGGGAGAATCCAAAGCACCCAGCACTGTGTTTTAGCCTACATACAGCAGATGACAAAAGGGCTATAAAAAGCTCCAAACCTATAGCTTAGCAAGAGCGCAAATACTTTCACAAGAAATTAGTGTTTGTTTTGCGGTGTAGGAATGTCAGGCCGTTTTTTTTTTTTTTTTAATACCTGTGGCTCAGCTGGTCAGTGACTTTAAGTGCTTCTTAAAGCAACTTAAACTTTTTTCAGTCATCGTAGACACAAGGAACTGCATTTGGTCAGCCTCTGAAATGAGTGTATGTGCATTTGGTAGCTGCCTATTCTGTAGCATCTTTGGGTTTTTATTTGGTCTGGAGTTAAAGCACAGTGGAAGTGGAAATATAAATGTGTTATTATGAAGAACAAGCAAGATAAAAGCTGGACAGCTCACTGCAGCATTGACCAATGGGGATATCACTGCTTGACTCGACAAACTTTGTGCTCAGTGCTGTTTTCAATTAGCCAGTATGCCACCCCAGAGAAGACAAAAAGACAGATGGGGTTGGAGTCAATGATGGGGTCAGGACAGGACTCTGATAAAGACGCCATGAGGCTGATGATAGATTTAAGGTTTTGGTGGGGTTGTCTAGCACCAACAGGGTACTACTTTGATGTCTCCACCTACCCCCACCTATGTCTACTGAAATCAGTGCCAGTAGACCTTGTTTGAAGTCTGCTTTTACCCCCTTTCTCACACACATACACACACGTACACAATTCAATGAAGCTGCATTGAAAGATTTGTAGAAATCATGAGGCAGATGTTAAAGAGGGAAAAGAATCTCTTAATAGAAAGGCTTCTGCTGAGCTTAATGGCTCTGAAATGGAAGTAAGTTGTGCACGCCGGCCAGATGTGCCCAAACATGGCTGGCTCTCCACTGATGGGTTTTTTTTTTTCTTCCCCTCAATACACTGATTCAAACCTGCTAGACACATCAAGCAATGGGCCTTAATAAAAAATTCTGTTCATCAGCAATATACCCCAGCATGAGTCATCAAATCGAATTTTCTGCACAGGGCTATTTTGGGACATCCCTGAATGAAGACATGGATATTCGACTGTTGACAAGCAGATCCGTGGCCTGTAAATCAGAAGCTTGCACAGAAGCTTGAGACAGATTTTTCCAAAGCAGTGACTCTCCTGATTTTGTCTTTGCTTTTGAGGAAGCAGCTTATCCGATTTAGTCAGTAATGCCTCCCGCCCCTTTTAAGTCATTTTCCAACCACTCAGTGGAATTACATTACAGTACCCCAGAACACCGTGTTTTATATAATGACCCAAGAATAGCAGGATGGGGTGGGGGTGGGGGGGGTGGGGTGCTATACCTACTTGCGTCAGAAGATTTTTGTACATTGTCTTTAAGTTCAAGTAATACCAGGACCTGGATCAGACAGGAAGGCATTTGACGGAGTGTCACATTTCCTTTTAAGTGATGAACATGACAAAGTCACCCATGAGTCTTTGCTGTGCTTCAGTACTAACCATGCAAATGCAATACGTAACCACCGTTATCCGAACAGGAATACCCACCTTTTTGGTTCAGTTCTGTTGTTGTCTTCAGTGTGATTCTGTAATTTTTGCTGTGAATTGTGGCCACAAGTGACAATTACAGGATGACGCTAAATGCTAAACCACAGCGATGTAAAGTGACTTAGTGATGGCAGTCATACAGCTTTATCATTATAAAATTTTCTAATGTTATATTAGCCACTAAAGGGGAAAAAGAAACCCATGTAAGGCTGCAGCCGTAAAGCATTTAAATGACTCGAACTGAGTACAGGGAGTCCAAGATTCAAATGGGAATTTATGGATCTCGTTGACTCAGGCTATGCTAACCAAGCCACCTGCACGCATATAAGAGTTTTTCACAGGGCAGACTGTTGGTCCCTTAGTAATTTCTGTGCAAGCTCTTCGTTTATGATGTTTGGGAAGTCAGGGGGTTCATAAAACACCACCCTCTTGCCCTTTCTCAGTTTGCTACTAATCTGAAAGAATGTCGTCAATGTGAATGAGACTTAATGGGACCACGCCATAGGGTGCGTTATTGTAAATGAACTCGCAGTGCAGACGAGACCCATTAAAGTCAGTTATTATGGAGCGTTGTTTAACTGAGTATTCTCATTAAAAACGGTCTCCAGCCAACAAAATAAGCACTTTCTTATAGCTTACATAGTGCAAACAGGGACGGTGGGGGGAAGATGACTTTAAAGAGTGTGTGTGTTTCTGTGTGTGTGTGTAGGTTTAACGGGTGGTCCGTGCAACATCACCAGCCTCTCACGTCTTGCAGAGAAATATGGGCATTTGAATTTACTGCACACACTCACACACTTGTCTGCTCCATATGCAGTCATCCCTCACTATCAAACCTCCACCAAGCTTATGCCTTTACCCTCCACCAACATCTGCAAGCAATTGCAGCTCATAGAGGAGCAGTGGACTGACCCTGGATCCCCTTCTTTGATCCCCCCCCCCCCCCCCCCCCCCCCCCCCCCCCCCCCCCCCCCCCCCCCCCCCCCCTCCCCCCCCCTCCCCCCCCCCCTTTTCCT
>VUQI01004635.1:17313-28968 GCA_015106735.1 Paratilapia polleni | reverse complement strand
CCGGGTGTTAACCCCCCCCCCCCCCCCCCATTAAAGACTGGTGTGAACAGTGGTCCAATTCACGCCATAATTGAGTTTAGAGGGTGATGCTGAGTGTATGTGTGTATGGGAAAAGTGTTGGATGACTGAAAAGTGTGAATTCAGGCCATCTGAACAGCCAGACATTGGAACGACAGCATTTGCTGGTTATTGAGTGGTTAAAATGCCGAATTGTAAAACATCAGTGCAAGCTTGAGGTCCTAACCTCGCTGTGCTCAAACTTCCACACATTATTCTCCTTTTTCAATTCCTATTTTAACATCTTCACATCAGGGAGGTGCCTCTGGTTACCTTGACTACAACTAGAACAACTTATTGTAAATAACAGGCTCATGATGAAATTTAAAACTCATTACTTTACATACAATGGATCACTGTTAATGACAAATATGCCAGTTATTATAATCCATTTCTGCAGTTCCCTTTTTAGTTCATTGTTCCCCTCGTTATTCTATTGTTTTGATCTTCTTGCTTTTTGGAGTCTTTTCTTATACTGTAGTTTTCGTACAGGTAGTTTTAAAGCTTTTTTTTTTAAGCCAGGACTAGACTAAAGGCATGCAAAGCTAGTGAGTAGCTGGAGGAGCATTTAGACCAAAACAGACCTGAAAGAAAAATGGATGTTTTGTAGCAAAAAACACAACTACATGTTCATGCTAATGTAGGCTGCTTTTTGCCAAGGTGGTGGCAGTATCAAATTTCTATAGCAGTAATGTGTCAGCTCAGGCTGATTCTGATGACCAGAGCATGCAGAAATATTTCCTGCCTGATGAAATGTGGCACTGACAGATGGGCATAATGGATGCTGTTAGAAAGAGGAGGAATGGTGTTATAAAGATCACTGTTTCACAGGATGTAGTGATTCATAGCATTAGTCTGTGGTCAATGTGGCAAGTGTTAAAATGGCCCTCATTAAGGGCCTAGAAAGGGACTTGGGGCAGGAAGTGTGGTGGGGGAAACAATAATGGCTTTCATTCGCCAGCGGCTTCCCTCTCTTTTCAGTGTTTAAATCTCTTAGATTTGGACGTAAATGTGGAAAACGGCTCATCACGCGGAACCATTTTGTGTTGCTGGGAATTAAGACTCTTCAGTGTGGGGAGTAAGAAAAGAGAGAGGTTAGCACAGCTGCATTGATTTTTGTCAACACATACAGTTCTTCATTTCCGTCTTGATGACTTTGCACCTATTGTGCTACTTTGGACTCAAATCCCTTGAATTACTCTAATAAGCAGTCATCTTCCACTAATCCTTTGAAGTGAAGTCAAGTGAAGGGTATGTTTGTGTGAGTGTGCCCCCACGCTTTATTCTAGTTGTACAGCTCTTGTGCTCCCTTGCGTAGAGCCTCACCATCACTGTGTGTTTGTGCGTGTGGTTAATGTCCTTTCTGTGTGATTTTTTTTTTTTTCTTTCTTTTTTTTAACCACCCAGCTGTTTGAGGAGGTTGAGGATGTGCCAACACTGTTTAGCTGTTTCTTGATGTTGATGAAATAAACATCTGTATGGGCTGGAGCCGTCACTGCTGAAGATGTCTTGGCCTCCACTGAGGTTAAAACTCACAATTACTGGCAGAGTCTTGCTCTTTAAATCCTCCATCCACCCACTCCTTTCAGCGGTGGAGTTAGTTGATATGTTTTGACTGCGACCAAAAAAATACTGACTAGACTTGTATTATTTACTCAGCTACTGCTTTAACTTAATTCATGCATTTTCACACTCCATCCTTCCTTATATTTTATTAGTGATGAAGGTTGGTACCTTCTATCTTAATCAAATGCCCAAACCACCTCAGCTGGCTCTTCTGAGCTTCCTCTGGTGTCTGAGCTTCTCGCCCTATCTCTAAGGCCACTTGTATCTGGAAGAAAGGAGAAAAAAACCAAAAAAAACCCCCAAGAGATTCTGAGACACTTAATTTCACTTGGGGCAGCAACTGAACCTCAACTTGGATGGAGCAATCCACCATTTAACAGCGAAGAACCCTAGCCTCAGACATGGAGGTGTCTTATAGCCATTGCTTCACACTTGGCTGCAAACTGCCTCAGTGCATCTGCAAAAAACACAGACGTGATTTTGAGATTCCCAAACCGAACAGCCTCCTCATCCTGACTGAGCCTCAAGATCCTCTCCAGAAATATCACAAACAAGATCAGGGAAAAGGAGCAACCTTGAAAGAGTCCAACACCCACTGAGAATGCCGACACATCTACGGCCCTAGTATTCTGCATTCCCAAAGTACCCCTCACAGGGGGTACGCTAGGTCTCAAGGGTTATCTACACAGGAAGCAATTTGCTTATCGCGCATTGCTTCGTGGTTGACGGCTTGTCGCTAATAGACATTCCAGGCTCCAGTTGCCGTGGTAACCCTCTGTTGTATTTACCACCCTGACGTGTGTTAATCAGCGGTATCATGCCCACTCACTGGTAGTCGCTTCAATCGCTCGCCTCTAAGTTGAGAAAAGTTTAACTCGGGACCCGCTCACTTCGCCTGTGCCTTCACTTCCTGTGTGAGAACACAGCATTTTCTAAATCCACAAAACACTTGTACACTGGATGGTCAGATCAGCAAGACATTTGATTTCCAAACGGATTCTTGTCCCTTGTGAAACCAGGAGTCATTGTGGAGTTCTTATTTTTAGACTTAGCTGACTTATTCTTTTCATTCTTTTTGAATTATTTTCAGTTTTTAGTCACAGTTTGTTTAGGTTCAGGAAAAAAAAAATAATGGTTAAAAAAGACCCTTCCACAGTGTTACAACTTGGCAGAAAGCCCAGAGGGCAAACATTGCAAAGCTGTGATATCATGAAAACTCAGTTGGTCAGTCATAATAATCATGACTTATTAGGAAGACCAACATGATGATATTGGATTGTGAGGTCTGAAAGCAAAATTCCAGAGCAGGAGCATATGGAGGTATGGTAAAAGTTTAAGAGGCTTAGTAGTCTTCCTCTCTCCTCTTTGGTCCAAAAGAGAATAAAATGCCACCTGAGACAAGTGTTTGCCTTCTTCAATTCTAAAATTGAAAAGAAACAGTCAGTAGTGTTATGAGTGTGTGGAAAATTGTGTCATAACGATGGAAAGGGGAACTTTGGGTGGAGCTTTAAGGAAATAAAGAGTAATACCCTTTTAATAGACCTGATAGGAAAAGGCTGAAATTGCCTATCTATTTGAGGCACTACTGTAATATTTATGTTACAAAGTTGCTAAGTGGAACAGAAAGGGTGTTTTTGTGCAGTGGTCACCAAACGTCCGTTACTCCACGTTCCAACTTTAGAAGCTCGGGTGGAGGACGCTTCGCTTGGAAATAATTTCCACACTGGAGGGGAAACACTGAAGTACTGGCTCAAATTATTTGGCTGAGTGCAAACATAAATAGCATACACACACTCACCACACAGACACAGAGCACTTGTTGTGAAGTCCAGCGCGTGTCTGGGGCCATACGCTTGGCAATGGTTCATGGAACGTTGACCAGGCAACCGTCGGTCCGTTAGAACGCTCTCTGACCATGAATGAGTGTACAGTGTTAGTCGGTCCCTGAGCAGGTCAGCGCAGGCGACCAAATTTTAGTTTTCCCGTCACACCAGTGTTGCTGGGACACAAACAGGGTGCTTATGCAACCATGACGGCTCTTTCTTTTTTTTCATCCTCAGTTTGTGAGAGTGACCTCACATCTATAAAGGTGCAGACAGATGTGGGCATTGAAGTGGCACCTCGTGTTCCTTCATCCACGCAGGTTAGGGAAACATTTTTAGGAAGAACATAGGTGGCATTTTTGGCACAGACTCTTGAGGTGGGCTAGTCAAAGGGACATTATGGTGGAAAATGAGGCAAATGTTTGTGTGTCTGTATTTATCAGAGCTACACTGAGAACACTGCTTGTGTGTGTGTGTGGAGCAAAGTGATGCTCTGAATCAGAGACTTTAGCTCGTCCCTTTAGGCCTTTTGTCTGGCAGGGAAAAAAGGTCTTTTTCCTCTTGAGGTGATTCATCAAGCAGCCAGCCTCCGGAATGGACAGAAAAGCTTACACACATACATATTAGATAGAAAGCCTCAGACACACACACACTCACACACCACTCTCCATTTTATGATACCATAATGCATCTGAAACAGCACTGTATACCCCAACCTATTCACTAAGGCAATTATCCCTCTTGGTCTCATGTCTCAGTTTGACCAGCCCTTCATATCGTCTGTGTCAGAAGTGCTGAATCACAGGCTTCTTCCACCCATGTGTTTCAGTACATTTGGTGTGATTGAGCCTTCCCCCATGATCCAGAGCCCTGATAATTGTGGTCTTAGGCTGCACCGTGGCGTCTCCCACAGCCCCACAAAGCAGCTGTGGCGTTTTTCCTCCAGAGACACAGAGTCGCAACCAAAACCCCTAAATGGCTGCCTGTGAGGCCGAGCCGTGGCCCAACCCCCCCCCCCCACCTTAATACCCTGCTCAAACCTCACTCTTAATGCCACAAATAATGCAACACATAATTACCTTCTGAAAGTTTGACTGACTTCAATATAAATTGTCCCAGTACTTCACTTCAGTCAGAATTACTCTTGTGGTTTTTAGAGAAAAAGTCCTGGAGAACTGTGGCAATATCATCTGGACGTCTAGACCTGGCAGTCGACCCTTGCCAATCCTCTTGTGTACACGATCATTATGATGACTGTTATATGGAGCAACTGCCGTCTATGATGTCAAATGAATTTCTGAAAGGCTAATTGTATGACATCTTTGCTCTGCTGCTTGATCCACAGCCAAGCATTTAGACTAATGGAACTGTATTGATTTGTGTGCTGTTACTCAAAGTCTGCTGCTCTCTCTCTCACCCTCTCCCTCCTCTCTTTGTTTACCTCCCTCTTCCCCTATATTCTGTCTACCCTCTCCTCTATCTAATGGTGCTCACCCACTTCCTTCTATGTCCTTCCTTCATACCCTGTTTTCCACCTATACAGAGGCTGGACGTGCTGAGTAGTATATACTCCATGTCGCCCCCTGAGGGTGTTATTTGGGACAGCATCAGCGGTGCCACAGACATGCTGACGTGTGTCTACATGCCAGACGGCCTGACAGTCCAAGTTCCCGTCAGAAGAGACCAGACAGTTGCCGACCTTCTCTATGCAGCCTGCAAGGTTGAGTTTCAAAGAAATTATGACATGTTACTAGAATCAGACAACAATATTCCTGACCTGTGATTCCCATAGCAAAAAAAGCAAAACATTTGGATTTTTAGAAGTGTAGTAGAGTTTTATATTCATGTTGCGAATGTAGATATTCAATATGTAAATACAAAATAAATATGGATATAAAAATTCTTAACTGCATCAAATGTGCCCTTGTTAATGGTCAAGTAATCCTTTCTGAAACCGCTGTAGCAGCAGATCTGGTTGCATTATGCTCCCAAGGGCTTGAAATAACACCTATTCATCACATGTCTGACTTCACACAGTCCCCCAAGAATGACTGCAGATAGATGGACACACAACACACGTGCAAAAACAACATACATGCAGTTCCTTGGGCTAAGCATTTTTTTGTTTACTGGAAGTTTCTCATCACTATGTGTAAAGTCTGTGAATAATTCACACCTCAGCCACACAGCAGCTGTGTGGCCAAGCACTGGTGCATGAAATATGTCAGATGATTTTGTGCATGCAGCCTGCTAAGCATTAGTGGCTCCTGTGTGAACAGGTAAAACAGCTGGACCCCGGTGTGCACTGCCTCCGACTGCACAGGCGAGCACGACAGAATGTGGAGGTTCGATACGTGGCTTCTGGAGAGCTCCTCCGTGATGTGGTGAGAAGGGCAAACATGCATGATCCCACTTGGGTACACAATGCTCTTCATTATGTGCTCTTTCTATAATGTGTATTGATTTGTTTTATATCACCCCACAGGTCAATGATCAGTTGGAGGTGGTCCCAGCTAATGTGTTTACACTGCACATGAGCAGGCCGAGCGGCAGTGGAGACTTCGGTGAGTCGGCCACATATGGACAGATTGTGTCTGTAGTTTTATGTACACGTCATGATCCTTTCTGTAATCCTCCTGTTGAACTCTTCCTGCCAGGTTTTGCAGTAACAGGGCACATAGACAGCCAGAAGAACAGCAGGATTTTTGTCAGTGAAGTGCTTCCTGATGGCTTGGCCTTCAATGAAGGTGCCGATCTTACAATCGCCAATACGAGCATCACGTTTGTGATCTGTGTGGCTTTTCTGAAACAAGTTTGCTTGTGTGTGCAGGTCTGCGTCCAGGCGATGAGATCCTGGTTCTGAATGGTCGGTGTGTGTCTGGTCTGGACCCGGCGTTGATCCAAACACTGTTTGCTGAACAAACCGTGCACCTGAGGTTGAGGCGGGATGGTCCCCTGCTGCCAGCTGTGGCCTCAAACCACCTGGCTCCTCCCACTAAACACAACCAGGAGGTCCGAAGCAAACACCACCGAGCCAAGTCCTCCTCAGGTGCTTTAATCGCAGACACAACCTCACGGCATCAGATAAAATCTAGTCATTAGTGGGGACTGTGTTAGTATTAACAGGCTATAGATTTTTACTTAATGTAAGCAATTAACAATAAAATGGAAGGTGATGTTGGTATTAAAACCCTTTAGTTTACCTTATGTGAGACAGATGGTGACACAGAATTGAAGCGACAGCTCAGCGTGCCCATTAAAGTTACACGTACTCAGTTGTTTGTAATTATGAATGTACAAATTTAACTTCCTCTGCAATGTGCTGTCACTCTGCATTTCAGCAACCTATAAGCACAAGTTTAGCTCCAGTTTTTATTTCCCCTCTTGTTGTGTTTTCTACAGTTGCATCCTTTCGTTTTGTACTCAGTTATCTAGGTAGCATTATAATCGGGACATTCTTCAAGCCATACTCAGTGAGGATTTGGTGCTTACATGAACATTAAAGTTACTACTGATGGTCTGTTTTTCACATTACCAGTAACTGCTGAGAGTTCTGTCACCCCTACCGCACTACCAGCACTACATTTCCGTTTCAGTTAATACCTCCACTTCCTCAAATAAATGCAACATTATCAGTAGAACCAGTAGACAAAAAAATGCTCCAGCTGATGTTTCACAGCTCTGTGTATCCTGGAGGAGAGGAAAGGCCAGGAGGGGCTTTTGACCGCAGAGGGCTCGTTATTGCTGTGAATGTATAGAGTGCTGTCAGCTTGGTTTAATCTCACCGTGGATACGAGGTGTCCAAGCTAAACAGTAAGGGCATCTGTGTCACTGGACACACACAGCTGGTAGAGAAATTATCTAATTGCTGTTCAAGTCTTGAGTTGAAGGTAAGGAAGATTAAAATAATGAAATATTATCCTTGATTTTTTTTAATGATATGTTCTCGTAATAGATCAGATTATTAACTGCACTTTCAATGCAAGACTGACGGCAGAAGAAATTGTGTAGGAACAGTCTGGTAATAAAGTGGCGGATGTTTATATTTTCATTTTTATTTTAAGGTCATCTTTGCTTGTCTTTCCTATTTAGAGCGTCCTTGTGAACAGAGGTGGTTAAGTCAAGGGTATGATTTGCAGACTTTGCATTGTCCTTCAAAATGTACACAACATTTTGTCTCTTTTTATTGCATAAAAACACTCAAAACAAAACAATCTGTCTCAGAGAAAGAGTTAACTGTCATCTTAATGATAATAATTCATTAGTGTTTCTTCCACTACGGCCGTAATTGAACACAAAGGGATTAATGACTTGAAGACCTCATTACTGCAAATGGTATGATCAAAGCGCCTGCAGTTTTCCCTCTCTGTCTCTAGAGGGCACATGATCCCAGGCAGGCTGATAAGGAGGCAGGGAGGTAAATGCCCACAGTGTGGGAATTAACACTTGTCTGACATGAATTACAAAAGGATTTCATCATGGCATTCCTAGAAGGAAGACGTCTGTCATCTGGCATTCATTCAGCCTGATGCAAATATATAAGACGAGAGCTGAAAGCAGATGATTAGATATATTTAGAAATCTGCTCTAGTTATCAGACATTTGTTGATGATGATTGTCAGCTTAAAAATGAGAGGTTCGGCTCAATGGGAGGCCCAGAAGTTTACTTTTGTTTCCTGCCGTCACATTGGCCTGCCTCCCAGGCTACAATCAGGAATAAAGTCTTTACATGTGCCAACTGCTAGAGAGCTTGTCCTCGAGACCTTGAATTTTAATGAGAAGAAGGCAGTGTGAAAAATAATTTTCAAAACATTCAGTTTATCTGTTAATATCGTTCTGTAATGATGCTTCATTTGGAAATGTAAATTTTATTTAGAGGCATTTTTAGGCAGACTAGCAGGAAACTTTATCTCCAGAATTAGTTTTTTTTCTGTCAAGCAAGGAAGGCGATAACAGAGTCTTTAATTAGGATTTCCAAACATGTTCTTTTTTTCTTTTTTGGGTAACTGAATGCCCTTGCCATTTTTAGCTTGGAGACATATTTAAGTCGTGTACAACTGGAAGGCACCCACAGTGGTTTTAGATTAACTCTCGCCAGCATTGTTTGTGTTTTGTGGGTTAGTAAAGGATGTGCTTCAGCAAAAACCACTAAAGGGCAGATGCAGAAATGGGTGGCATAAGCTTAAAACACCATCAAACACAAATAGACACATGGTGACAATCTTTCTCTCCACAATCTCTCTTTCCAGATGTTTGTACTGCAGCTGACGGTGGTGAGTCCTTGTACATAGGACTGCAAGATGGTCACTCCCACTGTGCACACAGGCCTGTTCAGCACAGCAAGGTAGGAGGAGCTGGAGTGTGAAAAAGACAGTATTTCTATTGACTTGTAGACATCCACACACTGCGCCTCTCTTTCCTTCCAGGTTTGTGTGAGTAAAAGTGTGCATGTTGTGATTGTGCCCACTCTCAGCAGCAGCTGCAGGGCTGTCAGAAACCAGACTGGCACCAATCCTTAGCATTACCATAATTAGGATACTCAATCGTAGCCACCGGTATAAACACAGCTTATTACTGTCATGCAGACAGCGTGCAGACTGAGAGAAGAGGCTGTGTCACAATCCCACTGCCTCCTGCACAAACACACACCCGCATGTGTATACATTCACATGAGGACAAGCACGCCTGGGGGCAAAGCCAAATCCCTGTGAAGAAAACACTTCTCCTGTCATTCACTTAACCATACTCATCCACCATTATATTAAGAGCTAGTGTGTTTTTTTTTTTTTTTTACTGGGAATAACTTGGATGTGCAGATTTTTCTTTCTTGTGATGCATTGCTGTGTTTGCCTTAAGAGTCCTGGCTTTGTTCTAAGCACGCTACATATAATACAACACTTCCTTTCAGGCCACTTTAGAGGAATATCTCATCTCATATCTGTAAATATGCCAAACCGTTGTCCCTTATGAATTATGGCAGATTGCGCGCCTATTTTTGTCCTATCAGCTGTTGAATATCCACTCAGGTTTTTGATATGTAAACCAACTTTATTGAAGTCATGAAACCGTGAGCCTGTTCCGCTGGGAATTAGCCTCAGTGATGTGGTAATGTAATATGGGAAAATCTGTATGCCGGTGTTTATTGAGGGCAGTAATGAGTGTGTGTGGTCACAGCAAAAAGCCATGTGTTAATGATGTAGACATGGCTGGAAGCCTAAAAATGGATGTGTGTATGTGTGTATTCATGCATATTCACCTCCTCTTGCATCATTCGGCTAATATTTAATGCCCTTCAAAGCTGTGTACAGTAGTTGTTATTGCAATTGTGAGTGCATGTTTGGCTAAGTTGCTCATTATGTAATGCAGACTAAATGAAAAGGGAACAGGCATTAGGGCTGTGCTGGAATCATTGATGGCAAATCCAGGCCAAATATCCAAAAACCATTGTTAATTGCTGTAGCTGCCGTGGCTTTATTTGAATTGCCTCTGTCAGAAGATGTGGTGCAGTATTTGACCCGAGGTCAGCCAGGAGGTGGATTAAAGCGGACAACTTGCCCTCTTCTCCTCTCTGTTCGTCTCTCTTTTTGTTTGCCCAGCGACATGAGTCAGTCCCTGTACGCTGGGATCTGCACTGCACCACTGCTGCTCAGCTCCCTGCCATTTGTGTTTCACTGAGGAATGAATGGAAGATAGGTGCACGTGTGGGTGTGTATGTGAGGGTGGGACGTTTGTGAATGTGTGTCTGTGTCATTTATGTCACTGCATACATGCACATTTGAGACACAAAAGGGGAAAAGGCTCTCCCTTTGCATCAGTGAGAGTCGACCACTGTGAAGGAAATTAAAAAGAAATAAAATACAGGGTGAGATATTGGTGCTGGTAAATCAGATTTTTGCTGTTGCGCACAGTGGGATTTAATCAATGCACAGCCATCGGTCTGTTCTCCAGGGCGTGAGGAAAGAAATTGAGTCACCGGGTAGAAAACTAGCCATGTATCAGCATATAGCTTCGCACTTGCGTACACATGGTGCTCTGAGTCAATAGAGATTGATGGAAGGGAAGGACCAATTTCAAGCCTCTTGTCACACATGTAATCAGCTGCCTCAACTTGACTGACCATTTTTGATTAATTGGTCCATTGCATTCCAGTTTGTGCTTATTACACAAGGAAACGTGTGTGTTTGAGGTGAAGTGCTTACTAGGTGGAGTTAACAGCTTTGTTTACCTTCACAATACTGATTGTGTCTGTTATTTAATGAAACATTTGGCTATAGAGCACCATTGCAATTGGTTTAACGCAATGTTGTGGAGCCATAATGAGCTTAACCTCTCTGTAGCAGAAGTGAACTAAATTGGTCCCGGGCATTTCCCACGAGGCATTTTAAATTGAATTAATTGGACATAGATCACCCTGGTTTAGTGTAGTAGGATGTTTATAGGCAAAATTAGAGTTTAAGAACTGAAGGACCTGAGTGGAGGCTTGGTCAGGATTTCTTGGCTTGCAGGTCATCAACACATTCTCACACATACATTAGAACATAAGTATCTATAGCATACCGTGCAATCGCATTAGACAGATGGAAGGACATGGGAAGTAATCTGGTTTCACCGCATGACATCGGTCCACATGCAAGTGATTTGATTTTTATTGATAAAATCATTTAAATTAAAGTTTCACAAGTTTTGGGAAGTGTTTCATCCTCTTGTTTCATAGATTAAATGCTTATTGAGAAAACTGCAGTTAATTTAATCCATAAGGAAATGAACCAGTAGTTGGAGCTTTGCTTTCATGAATATTCCCTTGTATATGAACAAGCCACAGTTTGCTTGTAAGCTACTACAATGTTACTTTGATGTCAATTTGCATTATATAATTCATACTGCAGTTATATGTTTGATGCATTGCGAAGTAGGCATTCATCTTTTACATTAAACCAAAGGTTAAGCAGCGGACAGACATATTAAGCCTCTTTGCATTTGTCCAGACTAGACATTTCAGTAAGAGCATTTGAATGGACTTATGAAGAGAGCTATGACTGGAGCCATGCTCTGTCTGGCTGTCAGTATAGAGAGACTTGGCTTGATTTAGGCACTGATGTTATTAAGCTGAGTAATAAGCAGCTTCTGTACATTTAGTGGACTGCACCATTTGTTCTGATCTTTAGTCTTCTGCTTTTTTTTTTTTTTTTTTTTTCTTATATTTTTTAAT
>VUQI01004630.1:24824-36125 GCA_015106735.1 Paratilapia polleni | reverse complement strand
CAGTTCCAAAAAAAAAAAAAAAAAAAAAAAAAAAAACCTACAGTCTACCCCATTGGGCACTCATTATGCCAACATGTTAAGATTTTAAGTGTTTGTGTTGCGCTGAAGAAAACTGAACCGTCATGTGCTGTACTGGGACATATTCAGAAGGGCTCATGTTAAGCAGAGGCAAAGCCTTCTCCACTTGCTGTTAAATAAGCTGAGCACACTTTGATTACCTAATATACACATACTGGTTTAAAAAAAAAAAAAAAAAAAAAACACTGCCTGCAGACAAGTCTCTTAAATTGCGATGTCCTTGCACAAACAGTGTCTAATCTCACCATTGTTCACTCTCAATTGTGAGCCAAGTCCGTCCGAACATTAAAGTCTTGAAATACTAATGATTCCACCATCATTCATTAGTCAGTGTGAGTGCAGAGCTATTCTTTGCATTGGAGATTGTCTTAAAGATGCACACTGTTATATGCAAAATGCTTCACCAAAAGTAAGCCATGTATCAGTTGCAGCCACAAATCATTTTTGGAAAGACATGTTCTTGGCATTAATTTTTCTGACCTATAATTTTATAACAGGAAACAAGGATTATCTCCAACAATATAAACACATTCTTAAGTATAAATAAAACTAGCACTCTTAATACAAAAAAAGAAAAACAGGAGTTGCTTTCCTAAGAGTGACTGGAAGCTTTACCGGTCTGGCCAAACTGCGTGCGTAAGCTAAAACGGAGAACAAACAAAAAAAAAAAGTCTGAAATTTTGATTTGCTTCTAATATGACTCGCAGTCGAGCAGTTGGAAGTGTCACGAGCCAGTTTGTCTGGCATGAATGACTGCTGTGATGATGGGTAATAACTTGGACTGGTTTTTTGGATATGTTCTGGTTGGCACTTCATACCCTACTTTCTAGTTGTGCTGCAAGTCAAGTGTTAATACACTACACACTTCCCCTCACGAGACAACCATAGATATACTTGTATTTTTTCTTCTTTATAAAAGACAAGAACAAAAAATAAATATCAAAAATAACAATTAAAAAAAAAAAAGAAAGAAAGAAAAGAAAGGATGAAATATGAACAAGCCAACCAGCCTCTTCACCGCCCCCCCCCTCCCCTCCCCCCTCATCCAAAACCGGAGATGCTCTTGCGAATGACAAATAGATGTCCTTCAGTCTCTTAAAGTGCTACGACCGGGTTATTGAGAGGATTTACTGTTCAATAACACTTCAAAGTTGGCTTCATGAGGCCCGTGTTTTTTTTTTAAAGAATAAGTGGCTTCACAGAGAGAGAAAATAAGAGAGAAAGAGAGCGAATACTTCCATTGATTTACACAGAGCGTTTTGCCGGACGTCTTGAGCAGATCTTCAGAGATGGTGGAGAAAGCGAGAGTCGAGGACAAAGGGGGGGATTCAGCAAGCGGAGAGCGCTCACACATCCACCACCATCTTTTTGTGTATATCGAGACCACCAACCACCTGGATGAAAGAGTGACAGGGAGGCAGGAGGAAGAAAAGAAAATCTTTAATCCAATGCTGTTTAGGGAGTGGAGGTAAGCATTAAAGTTCACATATAGTTCAGTTTTATTTATATAGTACCAATTCACAACAGCAGCACCCAAGGCACTTTATGTTCTATAGTAAAGACCCTACAATATGGGAGAGAAAATCCAAACAGTCAAATGATCCCCTATGAGCAAGCACTTGGTGATGGTGGACAGGAAGAACTCCCTTTTAACAGGAAGAGACTGGCAGCAAAACCAGATTCAGGTTGGGGCAGCCATCTACCCCAACCAGAAGTCTCCAGTTAGGCAGAAAAGGCCTCTTAACAACAACATTTTGAGCTGCACAGTTGAAAGAGCACCAGTGTTGGGTAGTATTACTTTTAAAAAGTTGCTTTATTATACTACCACCATTAAAAAGTAATAGTAACAGCTTTACCCGCTGAGAAAAATAACTCCTTAGAGTACTTTTAAATTGCCAAAAATAAACACACACACACACACACTTTGCATTTGGCTTGCTCATATTGGTCCAGAGTGTGTATAGGTTACTGTACATTTACCTCTGAATATATTGACTTTACCTCATTGCATAGTGTCAGTTTCACTATGATTGACAGCTTTAACTAGAAGTAGTAACAAGTCCCTGGAAATGTAGAACTCTTGCAGCAGCACTGGAGCTGTAAAGATCCATCCTTTTTATTATCAATAACCTCCTAAGAAAATCTATTTCTATATTCATCATATTATTTTTACACACCCTTTGTTGCTTTGTTACTTGTAGACAACAGAGCTCAGATCAGGACTACTATAAAGCAAGAATAAAACCATGTCACGTCTTTCCCTTGAACCTTGAAGTGTTTCAGCTGCACTGCTTTGTTAAAAAAATGGATCAAATATTCTCCTGCACCACTCTGAAAATACACTCCCACGAGGACAGAGCCATTTTAGTTCATGGCTCCAGAGATACAGCTGTCAAATGTGGGGCCCATGTCTGTCAGTTAGAAGTGGAGCCTTTCATTTTAGAAAACGTCTCAGAGCAAAGCCAGTTCCACTGGGGTCTAACAAGAGACAAGTTGGTGGATCATACTTTTCAATAGGATGACACTAATTGCGTTGAAAGAACTTTATTAGCCTCTTTGATCTTAAATTATAATATCTAGTTTATATATCAGTACAGCAATACAGTTGCCCATTCTCGTTGATATAGGTCAATGCCTTTGAAAACCAAATGAATCTCGTCACTGCAAACCTTAAATTTGCTGGATGACACAGATCCTCCTACATATGCAGCAAGTACCTCACCGGGCTAGGTTTACTGCCCTTGAGACCACATTTTAACAAGAAAGCATGAAACTGAAACCCTATGCTGTTGAGCCTAAGCAAAAAGCAGTTGCGTTTCCAGAGTTTTCTGACCCTTCGACATTTGCCTCCAACACACTAGGCTGCATCAGCACAAATGTCACCACCCCAAAATACCCCAGGAGGGCTTTGACTTACTGCACAGAACTCTTCAAAGGATATCCTGCCATCTCCATCCTTGTCTGCATTGATAATGGTCTTGTCCACGATCTGCTGGAGCTGCGTGTCCTTCAGGTTGTTGCCTACCATCATCTTCAGCACCTGGAAGAGCTCGCCATTGGAGATGTAGCCATCTTTGTCCATGTCATAGATCCTGAAAGCGACTATGGTGGGGGGGTTGGCATGGTGGAGGGGGCAGAAGCACAGGTAGACAGGAGTGTAAATCAGTCTTGGTTAGATAAAGTCTTTACCACTTCTTAATCTTTAAATATTCAAATGTGTGTGTTTGCTTCTTTTTTTAACTTTACTAGCCCATGCAAGGTGAGCCAAAAGGTTAACATTGTACACTATACAGGACTTACTCCCCCAGGGGGGTTTTGTTGCGGCAGCAAGGTGAAGTGAGACAAACAGAAGGAGAGTCACAGGGGACAAAGCCCCTGTCTGGTTTTAGTCCCAAAGCAGCAAAACAAACAGATGTGCTTGGGGATAAGAGACCTTGAACTTGTATTGCTATCTCTGGCCACATGTGGTTTCAGTGAAGAAGCAGCTTTACTTACACCGAAGCTTCTGTTCTTTGTCCCCCTTGACGCTGAACTGTGAGACACCCTCAATAAACTCTGTGTGGGAAGAGAGGAGAAGAGCAATCAGTGCTGTGGGTTCACAGCTCAACCAGGCTCCCCACGTAGTGTTGTTCAGTTAAACATTTTAGAAACTTCTTGATATTATGGAATGTGTTCTTTGTGTAGAATATTAAAAAAGCAAAACTTTTCCCAAGACAAAACATAGAAGAAAGGTTTTCCCAAAGACATAAAAACACAGAAGAATCCACTGACAGTCCAAAGACGCGCTCTGTTCAGAACTGTTCATTTTTTAAAATTTAATTCCATGATGCAAATTATTTGCATTAACTCTTGATATTTTTAGATATACATTGTAATGGATTCCGTGTTTTTACTGTTTCCATTTTGGAAAATGTTTCTAGTATATAGAAGAACCTCCAGGTTTTAAAGTCCGCAGATATCAATTCTGGACTATTTTTAATCCTGCACTGTGATTGAACTTCCAAGATAGTGGTGCATTTATAAACACGCTGAACAATAAAAGCAATACTTATCTTTACATAATTGGGGCAATTCCCCTTCACTTATTCATGACATGCTCAGAATGTGGACTTTGTGCACCAGTGAAATGCAATGTATTACAAATCACCTTAAAAGATGACAGATTATTTTAATGAACTGGAAACAAAATAAAACGCATCGTTTCAGCATGGAAAACTGGCAGAATGACTTTATGGACTTGTTATCAAAGGAACGGGCAGCTGCATTCCACAAGATGAAGAGGAACTGGATGAGCTTGTTGGATCAAGGAACTTTATTAAATCTATTTTTTTGTTGATACTGTATTACAGAACCACTGTTATATTGTTGCTTATAAAAATATTACTTTAAAAATACTACAATGTGTGCAGTATTTGCAATGGTATTATTGGTGCACTTAGTTATAGCACTGGCTGATCCTAGTTCTGTATTGTAGGCTATATAGCACATATCTTAGGAAGCTTGTATGCTACTGATTTACATAATGGTGAAATATGAATAGTCATTATCAAGCTGAATTTGCAGCACATTTCCTCCTTTGTTGTTTCCTTTTTGACTCACTGCAAACCAGGTCTCTTGTAGAATGTATTTTCTTGTTGGCTCCATGTGTTTAAGCATTAGAGTAATACTTAAATCATGAATAATGATAGGATAAATAAAAGCAAAGCAAACTTTCACTTAAGAACCGAATACTTTGTATGGAAAGCAACTGGATCGAATTTATAGTAAAGTACTTTAGAAAAATCCTTATATACTTATGCAATCAAATCTGTAATGGCAGTCCACTTGTAGCAATGCCATATATAAGTATTGTAGCTCCATCTTTGAAGTATTTCTCACACTCTCAAAGACCAAAATAAAGCTGTAAAATCCAGCACTGGTAATTCCACACAGCATCGAGGTTTATTACATACCTTTAAAGTCCACTTCTCCGTTCCCATCCGTGTCGAATATGTCGATAACCCTTTGCACCAGTGGGTTCTGTTGCAGCTCAGGCAGAGACATGAACTCCTCCACGCTGAGTGAGCCAGAGTTATCTAGGTCGAGTTTCTTAAACCTCTTCCCTAGCCTCTTAATCTCATCAGCATCGACTGGATAAGAGAAAAAGAAAGAGAAGAAGATCTGGATGAGACATTTTCTTTGTAGACATTCAGCTGATGTTTTTATCCATCTTTTTAGATAATCAAAATCATTAAAAAAAAAAAAAAAAGAAAGAAAGAAATTGTGATGTGTGCATGTGTCAGGTGCATGGTGCCCTGACAGCCCCTAGCTCTATACTAGGGCATGAGGGGGAAAAATGGACAGTTAAAAGTGACAATGAAAAATGAAAAGTGCAGTGTTCACCTGAAGCAACATTACACCAAGATATATTTAAAATAGAAATAAATCACATCCACACACCAAGTCAGAGGATATTTATGCAACAAAATAAATATCTTTGCAAATGCCTGCATGAACTGTAGTCATAAATTTTGGTGGCCACCACTTGTAACTAGGTCAAGGACACCACTTCCGGCCTGCAGAGCCCTGGACTACCTGCTACTAGCTGAAGACCCACAGTAACCACAGTACATTTTGTTCTGCTCTTCTCTAGCCGTGCCTGAAATAGGTGCAACTACAGAAAAGCTCCAATTGCTAGATAGCAAACATTACATGAAACAAAATGCTACAGCTCTAAAAACACTGCTATGAACCTAAAATTTAAAAAGAAAAAAAGAGAGAGAGAAAAAAGGCAGAGAAATTAGAGCTGGGAAGAAAGGTATGAAGGAGGGAGTAACAGAGGAGTTATTAAAAGAAAGATGCAGAGACAAGTACATAAATACAACTTACAGCCTTTGTTGTCAACTGGTGCTTTTTTATCATAAGGGGTCTGGGTCTTTTCTTCCCCTGCCATGAGAAATAGTCTCAACTCCCTGGCCGGTACACTGAGCAATGGCATGGAGTAATCCAGAAGCAATAACAAATCCAGTTGTTAATTACTATATAAGCTCATTCACACATGGTCAGGTGATCATACTGGCCAACCACAAACTACTACTTTACCAGCTTTAATATGGGTCCTAAATGGCACGGCCTCTCCATTAATCTTTACAAACGGCTAACAGAGGGAATGAGTAGCAATCGAGAGGTGTGACAATGGGTAAGAATTCAGTTTATTCCAGTTCTGATCAGATTTAATGACCTCAGTGAGGGCAGCCAGCTCAGCTAAATGGCAGGCAAAGATAAGCTAGACCTATGATTTTAACAATAATGACACCACAGCACAGTGTGGAAAAAGAAGTTCAAAGTCAGATAGTGAGCCATTTTGTAAACAGATTCGATTTAAAACATAAAAAAAGCAACCTCAATTCAGGCCTTGTGGTGTTAATTGCATGGAGTTCAAATTGGAATTTCATTGAATTTTTCATGAGAACATAGTTGGTAAACTGTAAAAAACGCTTGAATAAACAACAAATGTCAGAATAGTCAGAATCTGCATTCACAAGGATACAGTGTGGGGAACATATGCATGTCATTTTATTGGCCATGAAGCTCTAAATGCACATGTGAATGTCTGGATTCCAACAGGATGTTATCCCATTGTTCCGCTTTCTATTATATGATGCGAAGAGAGAGAGGGAGAGAGACAGGTGTGGGCTGTGTTTTAGCGTTCAACGCTTGAACATGCTGTGCTACATCAGCTCGATGACTAATCAGAGTGCAAGTGTGGTGGAGGAGTAGGGGAGGAATAAAGGAGTGTGAGAAAGACAGATTGAGAAAGTTGGAAAGGACACAATCACAGCAGCAGCCTGTTGGCTACAAGTGAAGCTTTAAGTGAAGGGAAAAAAAAAAAAAACCTGTGCAAACTGTTGAAATCCACTTTACAACTATTCTTTAAATAGGAATCAGTCCCTGCAATATGTGTATCATCACCGTGTTCAATAAAAAAAAATGGATCTTGACCAACACTGTGATACAATATAAACCAGTCTTGATTTAATGCTCCTCTACTGGACAGTTAGTGATCCTTTGTTCCTTCCATGTCTAATAGTAAAGCAGACAACAAGTCACAAGAAATTAGATTTTTATAGCACCTTTAAGCCAATAAAATTCAAAGGACACTGAGTGCACTAAAACAAACAGTAACGACATTAAACAGTTAGAATCAGATGAACTACAGAACAAAGATTCGGTTCATCTGTCCTGGGAAATAAAACACAAAGTCAAATTTCCCAGGAAAATAAAATTTGTACACCATTTAAAATAGTCAGAATGTCTACAAATAAAGACCATCTCAAAATCACAGTGTAGTATGCTAGCCATATGGTGTAATACAAAGCTGGAACAATAAGCAGATCAATTCATTAGTCACTTATGGGAATTAATCAGCAACAATCTCTTCCAGCTTTCAGCATCTTCACTATAAACATCAGACACTGATGAACTGTCCGTGTACTGTGTAAGCACGTGTTAAATTAAATTTATGATGTACAAGCCACTTTGATTTTGCCCTGTGCAACACCATCAAACACAGGATTTCAGTATACAATCAATACATGTTATTCTGCATCAAATTCCCATGAGATCTGAATTTGATCTGATTTATTTCTAATGAGAGTCAATGGTTCACTTCGCTTATATGTTTATGATAAGATAAATCTACACATAAGAACACATTCACAGTCTGATATATACCACAGGGTGTCTGTGTCTACCAGGCATGAGTTATCAGAGATGAGCACACGGCTGTCCTGTGACACAAAACACTTCCTTATCAGCAGCCTCCTGTTTCCTGTGCACAGCAGATGACACCATCTTAGCTCATAACCGTTTAGCCCGTGAAGGGGTATCAATGCTACAGATAAGCACTGCACTGTGTTTAGTATGGTAAATCACAGCCAGACAGGTCTTTTTGAGGGGGTTTAAGTGTTAGCGTAAATATTCTGACATGTGTCCGGTACATCTCAAATACTCCACATTCTGCAAATGAGAGCAAAAAAAATGGCAGAGAACAAGTTGGAGCAGCCCTCTCTTTTTGTTCACCAGTAACGTTGTTGGTGACAGACGAGCTGGTCTGAGTATTTCAGAACTGCTGATCTACTGGGATTTTCCCACACAACCATCTCTAGGATTTAAAGAGAATGGTCCAAAAAAGAGAAAATATCCAGCGAGTGGCAGTTCTCTGGGTGAAAATACCTTGTTGATGTCAGAGGAGACAGTCAAACTGCTTTGAGCTGATAGGAAGGCAACCGTAACTCAAGTAACCACTCATTACAACCAAGGTATGCAGAAGAGCATCTCTGAATGTACAACATGTGGAACCTTGAAGCAGATGGGCTACAGTAGCAGAAGACCACACCAGGTGCCACTCCTGTCAGCTAAGAACAGGAAACTGAGGCTACAATTTGCACGGGCTCACCAAAAATTGGACAATAGAAGATTGGAAAAGGGTTGCCTGTTCTGATGAATCGGGTTTGTTTTTTTTTTCCTTCTAAGACCTTCAGATGGTAGGGTCAGAATTTGGCATAAACAACATGAAAGTATGGATCCACCCTGCCTTGTATCAAAGGTTCAGGATGGTGTAATGGTGTGGGGGATATTTTCTTGGAGCACTTTGGGCCCCTTAGTGAGCACCATTAAAACGCCACAGCCTAGCTGAATATTGCTGCTCGCCATGCCCATCCCTTTATGACCACAGTGCACCCAGTGTTATTCCAGCAGGATAACGCTCCATGCCACAAAGCTGAACTCATTTAAAACTGGTTTCTTGAACATGATAGTGAGTTCACTGTACTCAAATGGCTTCCACAATCACCAGGTCTCAATCCAATAGAGCACCTTTGGGATGTGGCAGAATGGCAGATTATGGATGCACAGTCGACAAATCTGCAGCAACTGTTTGATGCCATCATGTCAATATGGACCAAAATCTGAGGAATGTTTCCAGCACCTTGTTGAATCTATGCCATGAAGAATTAAGACAGTTCTGAAGGCAAAAGGGGACCCAACCCAGTGCTAGCAAGGTGTACCTAATAAGGTGGCCAGTGAGTGTATATAACAATGTTTCTATATGTACAATGTTGAAATGTAACCATCAAGGACATGGGTTTCATTCCCATTCCTGTGAAAAATGCTAAATGTTATAAGACAGATTAACACAGACTTTGATAATCAGCTGATAAGTGTCGAGTTGAAGGAAAACAGGCTAAAAATACAGTAAGATATATAGCAAATATTTTCCACTTTTTGCAGCCTTCTATGATAATAAACATAATGTTTTGGCTACTGAACTACATTTGAAGACATCCCTTTCTAAGACAATAAGATGGGAATTTATTTACTTTTTATAGAAAGAAGAAACAATCAGTTCATCAAGGAAATAAGTGGTGGATGAATTAAAAAAAAAGAATAATAATTACTTGCAACCTGAAAAATGTGTCCATACCTAACTTTGTAAGGACCCGATGAAGAACTGTTCACAAAACAGCTGACACTAACCTCAAAGCAACTCCCTGTCACCGTTTAAGTTCCTTTTTGTGCTACACAGTCAGGTTAGTAGGATAAGCTGGATGGAGTAGAGATGAAAAACTGCGGTGACATTTACAACACATAAACTTTGGCGCAGCTGCTAAGCGGGGAACATCTTAACACTGGACCCAGATCCCTTATTGCTGTCAGGACCTGCCAAGTGAGTAGGTACATGTATTATTCATGCAAGCAAGGACATCAGCCTTTTCACAGTCCTAGTCCCCTTTCCAGTCTCAAACCAGCAAGTCCCAGGTCTGCCAGCATCGCAGACACACGTGGCACCCAGCTGAGCCAAATAAAACATATGATTAAGAGTACATTTACTACAGCAGTTGGTTTAACTGACTCCATCTGTTTTGCTCAAGTTGTAGATTCCCAAAATTGCATCAGGGCTGGAGGTTCAGCAGCCAATGAACAAACAAGGTTCACGGATTTAACTATTCTTATCTCATGATCTTACACAAACTCATTCTAGTATGGTTAAAAGTGAGTGCAGTAAAGCAAGTTTAAGTTCTGAGATTATTAGCTTTACAAACGAGTATTGCCCTTCTCCATTAGAGAAGCTAAAATCTTAAAATGTGGTGCAATGTACCACAAACTGGCTACAAATGAGGCATGGTTTGCTTACAACAACAACTGAATCCCAAAAAAGCTGGAACGAACTGTCACTGGCAGCGGTGTTCCTGAAATGACCACGCTTGATGGGAAAGTGCTGGTAGGTACGAGAGCCAGGGAGAAAAGATGAGATGTTCTTGTTTTTTCTATTGTAGAAACACCTGTACATACCATCACAGAGAAGAGTGAGAATTAATATTGCAGAAAAACTGACTGAGATAAGATAATACATTTTATATTGTACGTTTCCTGCATGGTTTGGTACATCTTCCTTGATTTCACAAAAAACAGGATGTTGATATGAAAGAGTGAGATAAATTCACAATTTTCACTTTTGCTTTTCACTTGTCTTCTCCATAACCTTTGCTTACAGAGGGGAAGGAGATGCATTTAAGACTAGTATCAGGACAAAGTCTGCATGTTTGAGCATGTCTTTGGCAGCAGAGACAGCCACAATGAGGTGAGTGATGTCGCAAACTAGCACTCAAACACACGTGATCCATGCTGCTGATTAGACTATGGATAAAGCTGTAGTGAAGATGCATGTTTTATATGACGACTGTGCGGAGTAGTTAACTTTATACACTATAACCACATTAGATATGGTACATCTGTTTATATGCAGCACACCTTTGACAGCAAGATGTTTCAGCAAAAAGCATTTTTACATTTTACAGAGATTGAAAAGGATGGGGCCGGAATGCAACAACATTCACACATTCATACATACATTTATATGTTTAAAAAAAAAAAATACTGTAGCAGAATAATATACTTGCAGATGCATTTTCATGTAATGGAAGTTTTACTGAAAACTTATTAAAAATAGTTTCCTATGTAAAAGAAATGGTTTTCTGAGAGGTCTGCATAGTCACAGAGGATCCTCACACTGCTTTGCTAATGAGCATCTCTGAGGGAGACCCAATGTAACTGTGAGATGATTATGATAATCTCATATACTCCACCACAGAGCACAACACACACAAACACACTTCCATAAACGCTGTATGCACCCTTAACTGTGTTACTAGGCAACTGGAACCCGTTAGCCCCCTAAAGTAG
>VUQI01004629.1:10839-21360 GCA_015106735.1 Paratilapia polleni | reverse complement strand
AAAAAAAAAAAGAAAAAACTGGGAAAAAAAAAAAAAAAAAAGGAAATGAACTCTGATGCTCAATATTTCTGGTGGAGGATGCCCAGACCCTCCACTTAATGTGTCTCCCCCTCTGTGTTCAAACAAAACCCACACCCATGATCCACACCAAGGAGTCTGACCTGAGGACATTGAAAATGAATAGCTGCAAGTAACACATACAGTAACATCTTGCTCATATAATCTCCAAACACTGAACATAATTGATGGGTGTGTGTGGTAGTAACAACACTTACAGTTAGAGTTATTATAGCAGACACTGGAGCAGGACTTCAACTAAGGATGATCTCCTGTTACTAATGAATCTACCGTTTATGTTCAACTCCAAAGATATTCATTAAATCTTCATATTTGAGAAGTTCTAACAGGTAAAACTTGCCAATGTTTCTTAAGAAAAAAAAAAAAAAATCCATACAATATTTTCAGAGTTTCAGCTCTGTATCACAGGCGAGCAGGGCATACAGCATGTGGATGGACCAATGTAGCTCTGAAAGCAATCACCAATTCATCATCCACAAGTAATTACTTGTTCAACCCCTCCTAACAGATGCAGTCATAAGGATTCTGGGCCATCTGGAGGGTGTGAGTGAGCAATCTGGGTCAAGGAGGGCTGACGAGGTGAATATGACAGATTATAGTAACACTTAGTCGCTTTATTGTGCATTTCGGAGAGTAGCTTGACCAGCAATCATTTTGAAGGCCTTTAAATAATTAGATCATGATTTAGAGGTAACCCTCTGACCCCTTGATGGAGTTAACGAAAAAGCCCAGGAGCTTTTTAAAACCCTTAGGATTCACTTTCTAGGGAATTGTCCACTAATATTATGGCAATCCACCCAGTGAGGAAATGTGTAAGAGCTGCTACAGGTTGGAGCCCGTTCAAGCATTTTGAAGCGATATCATGCAACTCCTCTTCTCATTCTGCTGCAGCCGTTGAAGCTTGTGCCCAACAAAATCTATACTAAGGCAAATACAACCAGCACTCACATCAAACACTACCCAAATGCAATACATGAAAAAATAATGTAACTTATGTCCTCTGATTTTGATTGGCCATTTAGTAACTTTGTATTTGCCACTTTCTTTCATCATTGCTGTGACTTCACTTATGTAGGATACCCCAGAAAATATCCCATCATGCCAACTACAGACAGACAGAAAAACTGACTTGCCAAGTACTTTGTGACAAATAAATAACGAAATAAACCGCTCCCTCTCCAGTGAGTCTTTTATCCACAGCCTATATATTAAAGATGGATGCAGTCACCGTGATGTCAGCCATTGGTTTTGTACTCTACACTCTGAAGCCTCAAATTTGGGTTTTGGTTGCCACCCCATTAGCTTTTTGGAGCCATAAGTTACTATATTTGGGCAAGAGGGTCAAATGCTAACTCATCCGCTTAAGCTAGCAAGTTTCATTGGCAGTCATAGAAACTAGCCATAGAGACCATAACTGTTTTTTTTGTACTAGGCTGCAAACATGCTTTTTAATGCTGTAAAGCTGGGCATTTTAACATGTCTATGAGGATTGATGTTTTTTTTAGAGCCAGCCTCAAGAGGGACTGCACTTCTGCAATGGCTTCATTTTTCAGCCCCAGAGATTGCCGCCTGCTCTCATCCTGTGGTTGAACTCAAGCATCACTGACTTTGACTGCAGCTGGAGACGGTAGTCCTTGCTCTGCTCTGCAGAGTGTCCCTAAAGCTCACAGGGGGTTTCCAGAGGAGAAGAAGGGCCACTGTAGGCCAGCTGTAGTCCTAGCTAGGACAAGATCCTCTCTGGAGAAGCAGCTGAGTGATATTGTTAGTAACCTGGCCAGAAAACCAGCCGATATGTAAACCCTGACAGAGGAAGGGCAAGGGCTAGCTTGGTTAGCAGAAAGAGGGGATATTAAAATATTATATTGAGGATGGCGCTAAAATGAGTTGTCAAAAACACTCATGCAGGCAGCCAGCCCATATGAAGCCTGTGTGTGAGGGAAACAGCAGAGCCAAACACAATTCATAAGCCAATTTACTGAATTTCCTATCAAGTCATTAAGATTTTGAAGATCAGAGCCTTGAACTAAAGAAAAAACATGCCAACTGGAAAATATATGCTTAGGGTTTCCTAGCTAGCACAGCCACTGGCTACAGAGTGGGAGACTGCTTCTGTCTGCGTGTCATAGTGGGAATCAGCCAGCTCTGTGCTATTCCTAGTGAAGTCATCAGAACAATCCTGCAACGCTGGCCTCAGTCTGTGTGTGCGCGTGTGTGTGTGTGTGTGTGTGTATGTGTGAGGAAGAGGAACAGGGAAGAGACAAAGAAGAAAAGAGGGTGAGAGACATCTGACTGGAAATAAGCAGCAGCCACGTGTGGATAATATGTCCTGCTGAGAGACCATGGCATGTCTTCTGTGTGTGCTTATTTCCCTGCATTACCTTCATCACTGACAGCAATGAGAGAAAAACATTTATTATTGGCTGGTGCCCATGCTACTCTTTAACCAAAGCAATAAATACTCTATTGTCTTTATGTGCATGTGAATGCTGCTGCCAGGAAATTAGAGGATGATGATTTAAGCCAGCAGCTTCCCTCTCAAGTGACTGAGCTTGCTGGTAGCAGTGACTGAATGACTGTGTGTGTGTGTGTTTGTGTCTCTTAAAGAATGTCCTCTTTTAGGCAGCGGCTTGGGAGCACAGATGCCCATTGAGGGTTTGGACTGTGGCAGGCGGGGGACACACCCTGCTCTACATGGCTCTGTTTATCCTCGGCCTTCATCACGGGCCTTATAAACACACACACACAGTCACATAATGAGTAGGAATCCTAAATCGACAGCAGTCACCTTGTTCAGACTCCCACAATATTCTTGTATCCCAATGTGTATACAAACAATTCCCATGAGAGAATTACATGCCTCTCCCATGTATTTCATTATCATATTAAGCTCTCTGCCCAGCCACTACATCACAATCCTAAAGATCTGTTTAAGATGACCTCTGTAAAACTAACAAGGTTGCCAGCAACATACAGTTCATCGAAAGAGAAATCCCCCATGGGCCCACAGATTGGTGGGAATGTTAGGATGCCTTGAGTGAAAGTGCTGATTAAGGATCAGGATCAGGATACAACTGAATGAACCAAAACCTCTTTCTGTTTTTGGTTCATGAATGAACCAAAAGAAACCAAAAGAAAAAGTTGACGGGCGCTCAGAGAGCCTAATGCTGTATTTCAAAAAGTTTAACAAAAGTGATTCAACATTCAGGGCTATTGTTGTGAAAGGGCATATTTTAACCCAAACTGCAATCTTTCCATTAAACCTAATTAAGGTATTTCTTGATGCATGAAACAGCCATAGATGCACTGATTGTGAAATTCTGGAGTAAGACTGATACTGAAAATAACAATTTGCCCCATGTCCATGTATTTTCCAGTCTTTCTACTTTGCCATGTTTTCAGTATTTATTCCCCCTTCCTTCCAGGGAAACAAAGAAGTCCATTGCATAAAAATAACTGACATGTTTTAAAGTATTCCAGCTCATCATCACCATCATCACCCTATTTTTGAACGTTTAGCCCAAGCCAGACTGATGTGACACAACAGATAAATATCAACCACTGACATCAGTAAATTCCATCTAACACTGGCGATATGCTGATATGCATCAACAAGACCAAGACTGGCCAATTTTGGGTATCTCTATGTAAAGCAAGTGAAAATGAAACTTATCTGTGAGTGTAGAAGTGAAACAAAGTCACAGATAGGACAAAAACGGTCGTCTCTTCACTGACAAACTGTTATCTTAACACAAATATAGCATCGGCTAGTGTGTCAGTGCACTGAACACCAAATGAAACCTTGAGCTCCTCTCTGCAACACCAGTGGCATCTCACAGAGCAACAGTATGTGGCACCAAAATGTGAGAAGACATATTGCTACACCTCTCTACCAACATGTGAAACCTGTGAGTGCTGATTTCACATTAGGAAGAAATGAAAGCAGATATGGATGCAAATAACACTGAAGCTTTACAGCTTTTCAAGTGACATGTTTGTTAGGCCATCGGGAGACACATAATCCATTTTAGTGAGGCACATTAAAGGGGACCTAATATACTTTTTCTTTGTTTTGGCATTTTATATATATATAAAATTGTTATAAAATTGCATCCACCATTGTTATACTTAGTATAACAATGGTGGATGCTCATGTTAAACATGGCCAAAGTCTCAAATATTGAGAGAGAAAATCTCAGGCTTCAGACTGCTCTAAACACTCTGTTTCAAACATTTATTTCTGCTATTGCCTCTATATGATATCAATGAAAGAGGATATCCCTTATATCGCCATCTGAAGCACACAGCTCTGGGGCTGCACCAAGGTCCAGTATAAAATAAATCTGGATTATTTTGAACTTATAATCATGCAAAGCTACTCTAGTGAATTCCAAGAATAAAAATATGGCACTGGAAATAAGCAGATGAGGTCCACTTCAAATGCAAAAGGAACATTTTTTTATGCAACCCCACAGGTCACCTTTATGTTAGCTGGACAGCAACCACCGCTGAAAACTGAATTAGCTACCTATACAAAGACAACCAACTACAAGTTTTTACATCAGTATTACTATAGTAAAATAATTACGACAAAATCATTAAAAGAAAAAAAAGAGCTGTATGTCACTCTTTAGCCAACATCTTTAGTTTCATCACTTCAAAGGTACTGCATTTTTAAAATTGTAACTTTAAATGACTTGATCTGTTATGAGATAGTACATGCTGTTATGCAGTGCAGCTCGGCAAGTACTCCAACCCTCCAGACAGGCGTGGTCGGCAAGCTGGTCGGGTGGCAGCTCAGGGTGACCTGGTTAGGTGGAAGTGGCATGGAGTCACTGAAACCACAATGTTTAAAGGCCTCCTCCCTTTAGATTTAACAGGCAGCTGTGGTCTTTCTGTTTCTGCCCCCTCATAGGGCAACATCACTACCCATCACTCTGTGACAAAACCTCTGGCCATGACGTCAGTGCCAGAGGGGTGTGTGTGTGTATGTATATATATATATATAGGCTAGTGGGAGGGGTCCAGACCACACGAGGCATGTCTGATATACCATGTCAGTGACATCAGTGTTATTCCAGAGATATTCATAGCACCGAGGAAAATGAGACGCAAGAACTGTAGCAGTGAAGAAGGTTAGCCTGAGGGAACAAACTTCACATACCAGCTCATACAGTAAACCAAAGCCTAAGTGCGTGAGCTTGTCTGGCTGCGTGTGGTACGGTGTACGCACGTGTATGTGTGTGTGTGACAACAGCGATTAGACTGCAAACAAGCAGCAAAGCCGGAAAAAGACCTGAGTAATCTACTTGAGCAAATATGTGAAACCTTCGCGCTTCCATCATTTCCAGCTCGACTCTCTCGTGCAATGACAGTTTCTGCCTCTCTTCCTCCAATCCTTTCACTTTAGCCTGACTCCTATAAGAGCAAGGGTTTATGCAAATTACTGGCATTTTCTCCAATCCAGTCAAAAAGCAGGGTGATGTGAATCCCCTTTTTTGTGGACAGTCGAAAAGAGAGTGAGGATTGCTCCTCTAAATTAAGCTGAGCTACCGGACTCAACTTTAAAACCACAGGAGGGTGAAATGATGCTCCTGGCTGCTGAGGCATGTTCCCTGTGGCTGGTTGAATTAAAAAGGCTTTTCTGCAGCACACAATGGCCTTAAGAGCAGAACTGGCATGATTCAGAAGTCTGCTAAACCCTCCACTCTCTGACAAGCCCTTCTGGATAAAATACTGGTGAAAGAGGAGAGTTATTGCAGTGGTGTGTTGTTGTCACTGTAATCCGGCAGCCACCAGCCACTGCTGGGGGACAACACTCTGGCACGAACAAATGACAGCTAAGAAGATCGCATGTTACATAACCATCTTAGCTGTTGTCTGTGACCTCTCTGCAACTCAGAGAAGCAAGCTGGAGTCAACCTCTGCATATTCTCATTATTACTGTTCAAATGCATACAGTATAAAACCTGGGCTTGCTTCATTTACCCACTAATACACCAAATCCTCACTCCTGTCATGTATAAGCATAAAATGGTAAACAGGCCATGTACATATAATCATACACTTAATTATATGTACAGACTGAGCATTTACTATGTTTCTCAACTATTCACAACTGACAATAAGTATACCTTCCTACACTAAAGGTTAATATTACTTTGTACAATATTGTTAACAACCATAGAGTGCAAAAACAGGTGGACAGTTTAAATGTGTGGAAGAATCAGCTGGTTTCTTTGTCATGTGTTGTATCCAAAGTGTGATACCTTTTATCATCTTATTCAAAAATCATTCAAAATGCATCCCTGAAACTGCACTGGATGGCATATTACTTTGTTCTGACCGCCTACACCATCCTACTTCCATAAATACTCACCACAGCATCAAATGTGCATCAATCTGTGGCAGGAAATAGTCCCAACATTTGCTAAAAATGACAGTCACCTACTGTTTCAGGTAATGATTGAGATTTAAAAACTATATAAATAGATATTAGTGATGCACGTGTTGTGAAATCTGGGGCCAATACTAATACTGATGTTTAAATTAACAATGTGGCAATTTGTTTTGTTCTTATTCATTCCCTTTTTGTTCAATAGTAACTTCTTTTTAAAAATAACTGGACTTGTTTTAAAGTTTTTCAGCTTTCCCTTTGAATTTTTTCAACATTAAATTTGAGTAACCAAATATCAATCACCAAGACCAATATCAAGGCCTATAAATAGGTGCATCCCAATTACTAGCTACACATGTATACATCTCCAACCAGTGGGCTTGGTGCTAAGTGTAAG
The DNA here is from genome assembly GCA_015106735.1 of Paratilapia polleni. Taxonomy (NCBI): domain Eukaryota; kingdom Metazoa; phylum Chordata; class Actinopteri; order Cichliformes; family Cichlidae; genus Paratilapia; species Paratilapia polleni. The sequence goes on along the minus strand of VUQI01004629.1, from coordinate 14,491 downwards.
CTGGACAGAACTTATTTATTAGTTGTTTTTTCATGATTACCACACCCAAATAATAAATAAATATAAAGAAGTAGTGTTATGCTTTAATGCTGTGACATGATGTGCCTGTGTTCAGATATGGCTGAATATGGCCCAGTCTCCACACACACACACACACACACACACACACAAAAATAAAAAAAATAAAAACAAAACAACCACTAACTCCTGCACATTTCTCAGCTCTGGAGCTGATGCTACAGCTGCTCAACCACTAATTTCTGACTTCATCATCAGCATGCCCAAAGGACAGCTGCCACTGCTGGCTTGAAACATGGTCAAAAATATGTTTATAATGCCATATGTCAAACTTCCAGGTGCTTCATTCAAGAGACACACTTCTCTTTAAACACAAATGTGCCTCTTCCTCTTTCAGTACCAGGAACTGAGTGAATGAAAAATGATTGAAAGATAAATAATCAGAAAGCAGACATCTGGCTGACAGAACAGGACAAGCTAGTTCTCCCAGTGGGACCCAGGACTGCTTGTATTGTAAAAGCTTCTACTGTCAACAACACTCACCTGACTGACTTCTCAGTAGACAACAGAGCCAGCAGTAACCTCTGACACTAAAGGCAGCCATGACTCTACTGTTGTCAATCATTAAACAGGCAGTGCACATGAGGGAGGCATGTATCAGGATGAGCACAGGAGTGACCTTCAAAGTCATCAAACTGAGTCATATAGTCAACTTTAAGCAGTTATTGGCTGTCCTTGTATCTGTTTTAAGTCTTCAAAGTGTTATAATACGATGCAACCCCAGATACTAAAACTACGGCAAGAAATTGCATATTGATGTAAAGTTGCTGAAATGGTTATTATGTTTACATTGTAGTTCCAATGCAGTATTTCCTTGTACATAAACATGAATTAGGCAATTTTTTCCATGTAATAAGCACTTTTTATTGCCAATGACCTAAAGGATTGCAACGAACCTTAAAAAAGTAGATCTTCCCCAACTCTCTCGGTTGCCTCTAACAGCCTTCTCATTTCCATTTGAAGGACTCTCCATGAAAATCCAAAGGATGTGACACTTATGCTCATGGTAACACTACCATGCTTGCAAACAGGGATAAATTGCAAGCTATCTCACAACAAAATAATATTTTGAGTAGCTAAGGCTGGCTAATTCATCCAAACTGGCAGTTCTTGTAACTTAGCTGGTCATCTTCAGCTAGCTGTTACAACTAGCTGCCTTACCGCATCTTGCTTGATAACATTATCACTAGCAAAATCATATCGGTTGAAATGCTAGTTGGTGTGGATTTCAACCATCAGTAAATGATGCAAAGCCACAAAGCCAACTAACTGCTTTTTACAGTGATAGCCAACCAACTGTAATGTAGCTACACAATATGTATCTGGCATTAGTCACTTCATCCAAGTCGATATTGTTGTTATTATACTGAAACTCAGGTATACAGTATATACACAGCTGGTTTCCTAGTTTTTGTACATGATAGTCTTGTGCATGTCTCACTGTTTGGGCTGATGCCAGCTTGAACAAGCTGCACACAAAGACCAACACTGCAGTTCACTTAACAACCACGGGTGTCATTAATAGCTATGGTTTTCTGAGGTTTCACAGAGCTCGTCTAAGTTCAGGGTTCCTGCACCATTTCATAAATCAACTCTAAGCTTTTTAAGGGCTCACTGAATAAAAGTAAAGACAGAACATGTCAAATTGATGTGTTATATATTCAAAATTTTACAAACAAGCCATAACTTCTAGCTGGGTGGAAAACTATTCAACAGCTATAATCCATATGACACAGAATCTCTTGCTTTCCTTTGTCACACGTGACCATAAACTCAGTATCTTTATATAAAAGTTTAAGAACTCGTTTTCCTTTATATTATCATCAGACTTTTTAAGACTTTCTCATAACTTGCAGGAACCCTGAAAATAAGAAAACAGTTTTGCTACTTTGTGACTACAACGGCCTGGAAGGGGAGGTAGCAACAAGAGGCTGGCTGTGGAATGGTTAACCCCTTGGTGGGACGCAGGGGGTCTGGTCTCAGAGCTCAGACAAGAGTCAAGCCTCAGACAGAAACATTCCTTGACCGATTTAGACCACGTGACTGAAGGTTAGAAAACCCACCTACCCACAAACACACACACATACACAGATGGGCCATATCATTGAAATGACCTGCCTCGTACAGTGTAGTACTGCTTAAACAGGCTCTGGGCTCAGGAGGTGTCCTTGTCAAACACCATAAGTATGAATAGCAGGATCCAATGTTTCCCAGCACTGTAACAAGATGATCAGTGATTAACTTCACCTGTCAGCAGTTTTAATGTTGTGGCGGATCAGTATACATGTAGTACAAACAGAGAGACACCCCTCCGGCCAGTCAAACTGCATCTCTTTTGCTTCATGTACACATGGAGATTGGCTTGGAGGACTCTGGCTCAAAGCCAGGCTGAAACGAAATGATCCATCCTTGCAGTATAATGCTCAGCAAATAAAAAGTCCTGCAAGAGCAAATGCAACGTGTAGGCCGGCAGCAATTGCTGGCATTTTCACAGGTGACTGTGACTGCCTCTGAGTCCTCAAACACCCACCCCACTGGTATTAAACGCTCCGTGTGTGTCAGCATTCAAAAGCTTTGCTTCTCAGGGTGAGGATTACTGGATGCTGTATCCTAAACATAAGAGTAACAGCTTCACAGCCCTCTCTACACTTCACAGAGGGCTGTGTGCGGTGTGTTATTGTGAAGGATTACTGTGGGAGGTAGGTGTGTGACTGCAGCCAGGCTCACGTGAGGAGCGGCTCAAGCGGGCCGTTTTGATTGGATGCCAGGATGCGCGCATGCTTTATCGCAGGGTGAATTAAATCTAGCCAAGAGCTGACTCAAAGGGTGCCGTCTCTACTCCGGAGTGCCTTCATTCATCTCCACTGTTAAAACAAGGCACCATTAACAACACATCACGACCATGATACAGTCAGACTACATCCTCATTTGTGTTGAATTTAATATCCATTAGAAACCATTTCTACCTGACATTATGTCACAATTTGTCCTCAGTGAATTAATTATTCATTTATAAACATAATGTGTCTTGTAGCAATAATTCCTTCAGGATCTACAGGCTATTTCATTAGCCTGCCTTTTACCGCAGTGTACTAATTGTCTTTGCTTTCAACCTGTGTCAGCACAGGTTTCATTTTCTCCTAACCACAGCCTGTCAGTACAAATGTGCTTAATCTGTTGCTAGACTTCAAAAACATAAATACCATGAGAGAATAACCTCTTTGCCAGGGAGGAAATGCTCTCACACTGCCCATTACTTCACCTCGATGACATTTCCACTGTGAAACTGTGTGTGTGTGTGTGTGTGTGTGTGTGTGTGTGTGCGCGCAAAGGGAGACACCTTACCTTGGTGCAGTAGAGCATCCAGACTTCATACAGTCTCTCGTTGGATGCCATGGTGCCAGTGAGGGGGCACCCTCAGCCTGCGGTGTCCACAGAGGTCACTTCCTTGGCTGCTTCATGGTTCCCAGTCATGAGCTGAACTGCTTCATTGCTTCACTGCTCATGACTTACTAACTCCGACAAAGGTTTAATAGTCTTTTTTTTTTTTTTTTTTTTTTTTTAAAGGGGGAAA
>VUQI01004629.1:0-10819 GCA_015106735.1 Paratilapia polleni | reverse complement strand
CTAAAGTTTTATTTTTTTTTTTTTTTTTTTTTTTTTTTTTAAAAGAGGGAAAAATTGGGCGAAGTGTTATGGTAACAGCCTAATAGAGAGAAACTTTTAAAAAAATATATTCCATGGCAAAGAGAAGAGATGTAAAGCCCCGGAGAGGAATTGCTGGAGCAGCTGGGCCTCGACTCCCACTTTTTTTTCTCCTCCCAGCTCTTCTTCTTGGAGGTATTCCCAGCAGCGTTTGCGCTATTAAGGATAACAACACAGACAATTACATATCACGGAGGCGGGTGTCTGGTCACAGCAAGACAAATGGGGAGGTAACGCAACCGCTTAGAGCAACAAAATACCTTCAGTAACGTTACTCCCAGTGCACTTTGAGCTGCCCTGCTGGCTCCGAGCTCAGACACACTGAGGCGGTTAACTACGCGACAAAACACACATATTTAATCATGTCCATTTTCTACTGTGCGCTCTACAAATAAGCTGCAAGCGGACTAGCTTATGCCATCCAGTGTCTTCGGCTACCCTGGGCAAACACTGCTGTTTCGATCAACCCTACCTGACCAAGCTCGCTAAAAGCTAGCTGTCTGTCAAAAAAAAAGCCTTTTTCTATTTTTTAAGCCCCCGTTTCTCCTCCTCCTCCTCATGTGACACAAACGCTTCGTCCGCCAAAGCCTGCCCGGCTACAGAGGGCTCACATGAAAACAATAAACCCATAAAAACGTGATAACTAGAACCAAACCCTTCCATAACTTGAAGACCACTCACCTGTGCAAAGAAAGGACCAACTGTCACTGACGCCGTTTCCACAGTTGTTGGTCGAGTGGCCGACAACGAGGACGTACAGCGACTTCCTGTGGATGAACGCTTTGACTTATTTCAAAATAAGAGTCGACTCTAAAGCTAAAAGATGCGTTATACAAAATAGATATACTTTATTTAGCCCCAAAGTTGGGAAACTCCTTTGTTACAGCAGCCAAAACTGTAAACACCTCCATAAACAAATTTTCTTTCTATTCTATTCTTTCTAGAATATCACAAAAAATAGCTAAGGCAAAAAGTTACTCAAAAGAAAAGACCACAGTTAATTCAGTGAAATATTTTAATAAAATAAAGTAAAATAAATTATATGTAAAAACCTGAATATAATACCACAAGGAGCTCAGTAAGTAAAAAAAATAAAAAAGGAAAAAAAAAATAAAACACTATGTAAAAAGCAAAATATAATACAATAAACTGGTTTTATGGAGTAAAATAGCTCGGTAAATTCAATAAAACAGAGTAAACGTGTCTTACTAAATGTAGTAAAAATCAAGCACAGTAGATGTCAGATGACAAAAACTCAAAATGGTATTTTTTCCTCATCTTTACTTCAAGGACAAAGTAGCCTACAATTGTAGGTTTCAGGGAACCGCAGAAGACACAGCCAGACTGTTGATTTTATCGGCTGTAGAGGGATATGGTGTCTTTTAGGAAAATATTATGGCTTATTCCTGCCAAGACTAGTGTTTTAACGAGAAAATAAGGACAAACTCTGGTCATATGGTTAGTAAGACATTATGCCTATTATGTAGTCCGAAACAAAAGTAAATGTAAAAATGCAGGAGTAGTACTGTGCTTTTAAGAAACCACACTTAAACCGTAGTACTTGACACACTGTAAATGACAAGTGTAAGGTGGAGTTTTAATGTGGTAGGGGAACCGGATGCATAAGAGACTGCAGCAGCTGGCACGAAAATACAAAAATGAGCCGCTCGAACATGTTCAGGTTTAAACAGCCGTTTCGGGATGCCATAGGTGTGTCTTTTTTTTAATCGTATTTATTGTATAACAATAAAGCTGTCTGAATAGTGGCAAAATATGCTTTTGATATCACAACACAACATACATGATATCATACATCACAATCCTCAGAGTATTTGCGACAGTTTTTCTCACTTACGTTGTCGATGTGGACCTACGTGGTTGCTAAGGGCTGGGTTCGGTTTGTTTGTTTTGATGTTGTATTGCCACCCAGTGGAACAGAAGAAAACTGCAATTTATTGCTGGCCCTCTAGATGTGTTGAATGCATAAAGTACTTCTACTACTACTTTACTACTACTTCTACTACTACTACTAATAATAATAGATGTTCTTTCTGTCACTTAAAGTGAACACTCCAACCTTTGATCCCCCTGTGAATATAGTTCATATTTTCCATTAGAACTTATGAGTAGTACATGGTAAAGCTGCCAGTTCCTTTCCATGTTGACCTACTGGAATAACTATAATTTCTTACGCTCCCAACACTGCATACTTTGGAACTTTTGTGTCTTTTGTTTTGGGAAGAATCCTGAGTTAATGTGGATATGTCACCTGTTCACTTCAGTGATATATGTATATATAGTTCAGATGTATTTCAATAATTTTTTTCTGCTCATGTGCAAAACTTTCTGCACATTCAAAATGTGTCACACATACCTATGATCATACCTATGATCGCGGCAGATGGCTGCCCCTCCCTGAGCCTGGTTCTGCCGGAGGTTTCTTCCTGTTAAAAGGGAGTTTTTCCTTCCCACTGTTGCCAAGTGCTTGCTCATAGGGGGTTGTCTGACTGTTGGGGTTTTCTGTCTAATTTGTAGGATCTTTACCCTAAAATATAAAGCGCCTGGAGGCGACTGTTGTTGTGATTTGGCACTATATAAATAAAATTGAATTGAATTTTAAAGATTCATGTACATTTCATGATCCATAAGGATAGACAGCATTTCCTTAAAATTAGTTAGCAAACAAGCAACAACACTTCTAAAGCCAAAACAAGAACAAAAGCTTCTTTCTCTCTTTTCTTTCTGGCTCCTCCTTGGTTACTTACCTGCCTGTAGCACATGGTGTCAGAGGAGAGGAGGAGACACTGTGCTGCTGCTGACACACAACACTGTGTATGTGTGTGGCTGTAATAATTACAACTTTCACAAAGCATAGTGTTGGAGAGAACTGATAATTCATATTTTGGGAGTTAAAAAAAAGTAACTGCTGAAGAATCTATACCTATAGAAAGTGTTACCGCTGACAGTTTTGAGTCAATGCTTTTTGCATAATTAAAGTGGACAATTGATGCAGTTTTTTTACTTATTAAAAATCTCTCTTTTGTGCACCTGTGCATAAAAATTGTGTGTATGATTATAAACAACCAGGTAAAAGCCTATACACCTACTATACGCCTACTGCTGTAGCTTGTGTTTTCCTGGAGGTTTCTTCCTGTTAAGGAGTTCCTTCTCTCCACAGCTGCCAAGTGCTGCTCACAGGGGATCATCAGATCTTTGGGGTTCTCTCTCTAATATTGTAGGGTACCTACCTTACAATATGAAGTGCCTTGAGATTACAAGTCACATTAACCATACATTCAACCAGTGCTTTATTCTATACACTTCAAGCATTTTACCTACCTCACATACACGGCCAATTTAGAATCACCAATTAACCTAAGATGCATGGCTTTAGACTGTGGGAGGAAGCTGGAGTACCGGAGGAAACCCATGCAGGCACAAGGAGAACATACAGACTGCACATAGAAAGGCCTCACTTAGAATTCCGGGGTTTGAACCAGGAACCTTCTTGCTTCTTGTGATAGCGCTAAACCATTCCACCACCAGAAAAAGACAAAAATTGCAAAGATGCATGATGACAGTTTGGTAAAACATACTGTATCATTTATATTACACGTGTATATATAAGGCTCATACAGCTACCATGTTTGATATGTACTGTAAGTCACAGTTTTCATACACAGTACACTTAATCACAGTTACAGAGAGATCACCTTATTCTGAATGCAGGTTTCAGTAAAACAAAAAGGCATTGTTGGAGAAGTGGTCACAGAGCACAGTAGAAATCTTCTTTTCATGATCAGGGCAAGGAAGAGAAGGTTTTCCTCTACTCATGGTTTCTAACCACTACATGGAACACTAAATATATTCTATTGCTCATGGATTTTTTTCATAGCACAGTCCACAGTCCCCCCCCATGTATGACACATTTTAAGATTACTATACAGGAACTCTATGTGCATATATGTTCAAACATACAGCAGGAATGTATTTACGCAGTTGATTGTGGTTCCTGTTATTTTTTAGCATGGTAACCTGTGTTAAAAGTGAAGTCATATGTAATATGTCAACAATACATATTTTAGGGCATAACCAAGCCCTGAGTTTTGGAACTATATTTCTTAAAATTTGGTTGCTTTAATTTGGAGGGTGTGAACATTTACTGTAGAGTTGCCATAGAGTGAGTTAGCTAGCTGTGGGCAGCAACTTGAGCACCATTTATCTTTGGCTGTACACCATTTGTTTAAAAACAACTGTTATAAGCGTGCCAAATTAGCTATTAGCAGTTCCTTTTTGCAGTGTACCCATGAGTGTGAAGACAACCTCCACTGACTTACTTTGTCACTGAAGAAAACTTTTAATGTGATTATTCTTAGGCAAGTTCTGGAGGACCAGTTTTCATTCAAATTCTCCCCCAAAATCTGGTTTCAGCTCTTAATCTGAAAATCTCTAACACAGATGAATATATATGCACATATGTTTAAATCTCATTTTATGTACCTTTCACTATTCACAGTCCAAAAACATAATACTCTAAAGTGGACCTATTCTGCTTTTTTCTATTCTTGGAAAGCGCCTTGAGGTGACCGTTGTTGTGATTTGGCGCTATATAAATAAAACTGAATTGAATTGATCTGTATGATGTCAAAGTGAGAGGATATCCCTAATATGGTCATCGCGAGTACAGAGCTCAGGCTGTGAGCACACCCACCCACCTGCTATCTTATCAAACTTTCTGTTAACTAAGGGCAGCCATTCAGAACTAAGTTGGCTTAAAGGGAGGTGGAGGAAGAGAGCGAAAATGGCTCATTTCAGATAGAAGATGAACTGAGGGGGTGCATGAAAGCCTAGTATGAGATAAATAAGGACTATCTGAACTGTGAATCATGCAAAGCTACTCTACTAGAGTCCAAGAATAAAAAGCTGAATATGGAGCTGGAAATAAGCATAATAAGTCCACTTTAAAGGCAATTCTACCTTCAAATAATCTCTTACACTGAGTGGTTACTATTAAGAATTAACTTCTACCATAGTCACCCACCCCAAAATATATGGAAATATGGATATGAATACATTTAAAACAAAATGTGCACAGACATACAGCTCTTTTCACGGGGGCTTTTCCTTTAACTCATAGTTTACCTCAGAGGAAGTGCGTGATTATTAGCCAGCGTATTTGTTTTTTGTCCTTCCACTTGCTGACGGTCCATTGTTATCGTTACTATAAAATCAGAGCAGCTTCTTCAATCCAGCACTTTCACAGTTGCCTCACCACCCTGTGACCCAAAATCCACCTTCAAACGAACATATAAAAAAACTACAAAACTATTTAAAAAGGCTCAGAGAGTTGGGTTAATAATAAAAAATAAAAGCACAGTAGAGTTTGGCCTCATTGCTTTGCTTGGATTGTCTTGTGTTTGGCTTGCTAGTCAGGATTTGGGGACATCATGGATGAAGGTGTAGAGGTGGGAGTTAGGAGAAGTCCCACACAGCCTCGGTGGTGTCGGCGGTGGATGACGGTGTAGTGTGGCAGGAAGGCGCGGGGGGGCTGGATACTGGAGGGTCCTCAGGGCTGGCGAGGGGCACTGCTGGGTACATGAGACTGAGGAAGGAGTCTCTGGTGTGCCTCTTCACCTGTAACAGAACAGGAAAGTCTCTGCTTATACACACAAATTTCAGAATAAAAGCCTACTCTTAATTTTATTAATGTGTGAGGTTTTTGTCTTGGCTCTGTTTTTGCTGTATGGCCTTTCCAAACAGCAAGGAAAGCACACACTCCACTGAAGAAACCTACCTGCTTGAAGAAGGCATGGGACAACAGTTCAGATGCTGACGGTCTGTGGAAGACAAACAGAACCAGAACCAGCATAAAAGTCTGTGTGTTTGTATTGTAGGTGAAAGTGGTTATGTTTTTCATTCCATGTGACTGCTGTTTTACTATAACAACCTGCGCTCTGGCTGCTGCTGCAAACACAGCTGGACCAGGTTGTGGAAGGTGGCCGAGTGGTTTTTGGGCCCTGGGCTCTGAGGTCGGTCCGTGGGAGGGGCGGTGGTGCTGTGCGTCAGGCTCCCTGTGGCCACACTCTCCCCTATGCCGGAGTCCACCCCGGAGCGTGACACCTTCAGGCCCCCCAGCTCTCCCAGCGGGAACGGAGCCACGTCCAGCAAGCAACAGTGGGAGCCACGCAGCTTCTGAAGCAGCATCTGAGCGGGAAGATTCAAACACTGATGCAAACTATGGACAGCAGTGTCGACTGACCCTTTAAAGCTACACGTTCTTCTATAGCAGTTCAGATGTAACCGATTACCTGAGTGGGTGGCATGTCCTGGAAAGGCACCCTGCCGCTGACCAGCTCACAGGCCACGATCCCCAGACTGTAGATGTCCGACTTCACTCCGTAACCGTGCAGATCCTACTGAGGAAAACACCAGAGAGGAGACACATAACAGGCTGAAAAAACAGCTCTCCTTGGAAATAACACAGCACTCCAGCATTAATTAAAGGGGCATATTATTCTTTTTCTTATTTTCTGTCATATATACAGTATACTGTTACAACGGCGAGTGCTCATATTAAACATGACAAACTGTCAAATAAGGAGGTGTGCTTGTGTGCAAGTAATCCCTGTGAGACTAAAGTTTGGGCTTCTGGCAATTTTTTTGTTCTATTGTTTTCTTAAGCTGAATGACTCCAAAACTGAAATAATCATAATTACACCTTCCTCCCCTAGCACTAGCGATACTATTGACCTCTCTTCTACTCTGGGCTTTGTATCAAAAAATGTCTGCAACAAGGCTCGCAAATTAGGGGTAATCGTTGGCTCTGACCTCTCATTTGATACACAGGTGTCTAATGTCACGCAGTCCTGTTTCATTAAGCTTAGACAGACTAGACTTGATTACTTTAATGCACTCAGGCATCAGTTATCCTAACTTACACAGATTCAAAATGCTGCTGCCAGGCTTTTAACACATAGCAAAAGGAGCGACCACATCACAGCAGTCCTTGGAGCCCTTCACTGGCTACCTGTTAGTTTTAGAATTGATTTTAAGATTTTATTGCTGGTTTTTAAAGCCCTACACGGCCTGGCCCCTGCTTGAATCTGTGAGATGCTGATTCCATATGAGTCTGTCCGCTGCCTGAGATCTTCTGGCATGGCCTTGTTAGTGGTTCCAAAGGCTCGCTTAGTCACTAAAGGTGATAGAGCCTTTGCAGTCAGGGCCCCATGATTATGGAATTCCCTGCCTGAGGATCTCAGGCGGGCAAATTCTGTAACCTCTTTTAAATCTCTTTGTCTGTTTGGCTTTCTATAACTGCTAATGCCTTTGTCAAATCCTTTTCGGTTTTAAGACCCAAGAGTGTATTGATCTTTCCTTCTTTTTCTTAATTCTTTGGATTGTAAATCATTTTTAATTTCCATTGTATTTATTTATAACTTTAACTTTTCATATCGGCTGCTTTTATTATTGTTCAGCACTTTGTAACTTTGTTTTGAAAAGTGCTTTATAAATACAAAGAAAGGAAAAGTTTGGTCCTCTATGAGAGCAGACATCCTAAATATGGCCATCTCAGACATGCAGCTCTGGCTGTGAGCACAGAAGCTTCAACCACCTGCTGTTTCAACTTGTTTTTTTTTTTTTTTTACGAGGGGCAGCCAGTAGGAATAAAACTTGGCTTAAAGGGAGAAGGAAGTGAGCTCAAACAGCATGCGTGTAGGGTGAGGAGCACACAGACATGTTTGTTTGGCTATCTTTGTGAGGACAGTATAAAAGATGGACATAGCCACTGTGACGTTGACCACTGGACCACCTTGGTGTTTGACTGATGAAGCAGCATGCTCATCGGCTAACTTCTTGTGATTGACAATGACCTGTCCTGTTTAGGGAACATCGCTAAATTTTAGCTACAGAAACATGTGTTACACCCTCCCCAAAGAAGCACTGCACTAGTAAGATACACAAGGTTTATTTTAAACTGTGAATCATGCCAAACTATCGTAGTAGAGTAGAATAAAAAAATTTGGAGGTGGGAATGAGCAGAATTCGTCCCCTTTGAAGCATTAGAAGAGAAAGCAAGGCACTGACCTGCCGCAGTAGTTCAGGGCTGAGCCAGGGCAGCAGTGCTGGGCTGTGGTGGGGCATGTCGAACACGGCCCTCATTCTCTTCCCCTCACGCATCATACTATAAACACTGTGGAGCCCTGAGAGGTAGACACGGCCCTCCCCTGACAGCAGGATATGACTGGCCTTCACCCCCCTGAGATGAAGAGATATAGATAGAAAACACACAGATACAAATATTTTCCCCTTTCTAACATGTTATCTTATGGGTTAGATCCAATTATATAATGTCTTGTGTATTCCACTGACCGGTGAACATAACCCATTCGGTGCAGGTATTCCAATGCTTTGAGCACGCCGTACAGCAGGTACGCTATCAGGGATTCACTCATTCCATCTGGGAAATATGTCCTCAATAAGGTGTCTGCAGAACCTGCAGATCAAAGCAGAGGGAAAAGACCAGTGGAGCAGGTTTTTACTCAGCAGAAGATGATAAGATCTGTGCAAAGAAATGTACTCTGATTTTTAAAGTGGGAGAACAGAATTATGGTGGAATTATAAAATTATAGCACTGGAAAAACCTTTAAAGCTATCCTTCATTACACAATTACACATGGTAATTGTGTAACGAAGGATAAAAAAGCTGTGGTTGCGTGGTTGTGGCTGACCGTAGGCCATTAGTGGGGTCAGGACCCACAGCTGGCAGCAGGAGCTGAAGACCAGGCGAGAGGTCAGCAGGTTGGGGTGACGGAAGAGCCGGGACAGCAGCACCTCATTCTGGGATTTAATACAAAATGATCGAGTATGTAGAGAAGCTTGTGCAACCACGAGTAAGTGTCGGTGTGTAGGGTGCCGCTCACCATGAGCTGCAGCAGCTCCTCCTCCGTGCACTCATCCAGGTTGGTCTGTTTGACGGCCACCAGCTGGCCAGTAGGGATGTGGCGTGCCATGCTCACCTGGCTCAGATTATTGAAGCCCCGCCCTGTGACACAGCGAATTGGAATGAAGTGAATCATACTGCTGCTTTTATTTTTTGTTTTGTTTTGTTTTTTTAAAGATTTTGTCTTTAACTCAGGTGCTATTCTTGGATCCTGTGGTGTTTTCTCACCCAGCTCTGACAGTAGCTGGTAGTGGGCCGGCTCAGCCGATAGCCCTGTGATGTCATCGCCACCTGCCGGGCCCTGCAGAGTGTACTCAGAACCGTCACAGCTCTGCAGGGATGCACACGCATACACCCACACAACGTATGTCAGTGGTTTTGATACAAGGGTAACAGAACAGAAAACAAACACGATTCAGGAATTTAACAGCATACACAGATTAAACATACATGAAATAATCTGACCTTCATCAGTCTTGACTGTATCTATATTTGGGTCCTCACTGGCAGCAGTCTGGATATTATAAATATTAATTATGAATATTAATTACAAATATAAATTCATTTCTCTTATAACTTGCGCAAAATGTACATTTTTGGGGGAGGAGTGAACTGGCTTTTCAAACAGCCCAGAGGTGCCACTGTGTATTTAAGAGGGGAAAAAAAGTCACACAACACAATAATACCCCAAATAATTCATTAGTAATTATCAGCACAAATATGCTGTCTCTGTTGCTAACTAAATTGTTTTATTAGTTTGTTAAAGATTTTCTGAACTGGTGAGTCTCACCTTTTACAGAAAAGTCTGACAACTAAAGCTGTATTCTGCTCTCTCTGATGTTTATGTACCGGCATTGGTGCTGAAATGTGGACCAAGGCTGATGTGAAGTCAGAAGTCAAAGAGCTTTTTGAGCTAACCATTTTTTTTCTTAAAAGTCTGACTTTGGGCTTCTCTTCATATCTAAGGTATCTAAATCACTTTGTTAGTGCAACCATATATAGAACCTACAGACAGCAGATTAAACTACTAAAGGGAGGAATCTCTGTATGCATCCATTACAGATGACATCAGAGTTTAACCACTGACTGATATCTACCTTTGCTGATGCTAGCATGCCTAAATAGCCAAGCAGGAGAAGATACACAAGGCAAGGTGCGAGGGTGTAAAGTCCCTATAAACAGGACTGAATCACAATAGAAGTGCACTAAATGTGAAGGCTTACCCTGGAACAGTAGCTGAAATCATCGAATACATGTAGTGTAGTAAAAAATGCAATATTTACTATGGAAAAATAGAGCAAGCTAAAGTCAGCCTTCACAATTTACAACATGCACTACTGTATAATATTTTAATGCATCTTTTCTGCAAAAAACAATGATCATAATTCTGGTATTTTAATTGTTAAAATTATTTTATTGGTAATATGTAATGATTGGTGTGGACTGGGTATTGTATCACTTCCTGTTCCTGTTGCATCGCACAGTGGTGCTTGTTGTGTAGCCTAACTTGTGTAGCTTGATTAACTAACTACGAACTTTCACATATTGATTTATTTTCATAGTATAACCTACACGTGCTTTATTAATAGCACACTTCTGGTGAATCACCTGCAAATTATATTCATATCATTCACTCCTTGTGTTTTTAGGGATCCGCTAGCTTAGCGTAGCTTTTAGCTTAGCTCGTAGCCGAATCACTATCAGCATGGCTTCTCCTGTCTCACCTCTTTCCTGCTCTGTGTGTCTAATGTTTAGTTATTCCTCGGCCTCCTTTACTGATAATGATACTTGTAATAAATG
>VUQI01004628.1:6149-20421 GCA_015106735.1 Paratilapia polleni | reverse complement strand
AGGTGGACTTGCTGGTGTGTTCTGCATCATTGTCCTGCTGCAGAACCCAATTGCGCTTCAGCTTGAGGTCACAAACTGATGGCCGGACATTCTCCTTCAGGATTTTTTGGTAAACAGCAAAATTCATGGTTCCATTTACCACAGCAAGTCTTCCAGGTCCTGAAGCAGCAAAGCCACCCCAGACCATCACACTACTACCACCATATTTTACTGCTGGTATGATGTTCCTTTTACACCAGATGTAATGGGACACACACCTTCCAAAAATTTCAACTTTTGTCTCATCAGTCCACAGAGTATTTTCCCAAAGGTCTTGGGGATCATCAAGATGTTTTCTGGCAAAACTGAGACGAGCCTTTATGTTCTTTTTTGGTCAGCAGTGGTTTTCATCTTGGAAGTCTGCCATGCAGGCCATTTTTGCCCAGCCTCTTTCTTATGGTGGAGTCATGAACACTGACCTTAACTGATGTAAGTGAGGCCTGCAGTTCTTAGGATGTTGTTGTGGGGTCTTTTGTGACCTCTTGGATGAGTTGTCGATGTGCTCTTGGGGTAATTTTGGTCAGCCGGCCACTCCTGGGAAGGTTCACCACTGTTCCATGTTTTCGCCATTTGTGGATAATGGCTCTCAACATGGTTCACTGGAGTCCCAAAGCCTTAGAAATGGCTTTAAAACATTTTCCAGACTGATGGATCTCAATTACTGTGTTTCTCATTTGTTCCTGAATTTCTTTGGATCGCAGCATGATGTCTAGCTTTTGAGGATCTTTTGGTCTTCACTTCACTTTGTCAGGCAGGTCCTGTTTAAGTGATTTCTTGATTGAGAATAGGTGTGGCAGTAATCAGGCCTGGGTGTGGCTAGAGGAATTGAACTCAGCTTTCCAAAGATGTGATCAACCACAGTTAATTTATGTTTTAACTTTTTCACACAGGGCCATGTAGGTTTGGATTTTTTGTTTCCCTTAATAATAAAAACCTTCATTTAAAAACTGCATTTTGTGTTTACTTGTGTTATCTTTGTCTAATATTTAAATTTGTTTGATGATCTGAAACATTTAAGTGTGACAAACATGCAAAAAAAAAAAAAATAAATCAGGAAGGGGGCAAACACTTTTTCACACCACTGTATATAAACGTAAAAGTCAGAAGTCTGATGTTGGGTGTGGTGGGCGCTCAGCCTATCACATCTGACAAATACAGATTCCCTTAAGGCAAAACAGTGCTCTTCTTTATAAATGAATGATGTAATGATAGCAATTGTTACTCTGCCAACGAATTTAACAGATTGTGGAGGAAATGCAACCCGAGTGATTTAAGACAAATATTCTGGTAAATAATGCAACTTTATAGCACAATCACTGTAACACATTTCAATCTATATTGTTTCCGAATCATGATTAATGGATGTAAATGTGTATGGTGCAGCTTTTGGAGCTCTGTGTAAATCCAGAATATGTTGCTGGAAACAACAGAATGGGTGGAAGTTACACCTTGTTTATCAAGGTGATGCCCATTTATCCATGTGTGCTCAATTTGGGCCTAATTTAGGTCAGTTTGTACAGATTTAATACAACTTTGCATTAATGCTAGGGAGAGATAGCTTAATTCTAGACCACTTACCTTTTTAGCTCTGGGGGTGGACTTGTTTTTTTCTTGAGAGGACGAGGATGAGCCAGAAGACTGAGAAGATGAGGACCCAGAGTCTGATTCTGAGGACGAGGAATCATTGGATGATGATCTTTGCCTTGTTCGTTTACCTTGCATCTTTAAATCTCTTTCCCTCTGCTCTGCTCCACCAACTGAGCTTGTCAAACCCTTGCTTTCATCTGCTTCTTTTGCTTTTTTGGTGGACTCCTTGGCAGCCTGTTCAGTCTTTACTGAAGCTGCCTGTTCTTCATCCTCTGATACTAGCCTTGTGGCCCCTTCTTCTTTGGGACCCAGGGCAGTACTAACAGCAGTCTCCTCCTCAGACTGGATCCCCACAGATCCCGGTTGCGCAGCAGCAACCTGCTGGTCTGTCCATATCTCTGAATCTTCCTCTTTAGTGGAGGGCCAGCGTCTTTCTAACTGTCCTTTCCCAATACTAGTGGGAGAAGTCACAGGTGAAGCCCGAGGCTGGGGGCTATCAGAAAATGTACGGGGCCGCTTAATAACCATAGAAGTGGATGAGGATTGCGCTTGAACTGGGTCCCGTAGGAACCTGAACTTCTTAAATGAGGAGTGTGGTGAAACAGGTGTTGGTGACATGGCTACACCAGACTCTGCGTCGCTCTGGGGTTCTGGAGCATGGACTCGTTGCTGCTTTCCTGCCTCTGTCGAAGAGTTTATAGCTGGTCCTGTGGAGAGGGGGTGAGGAGTTGGCAGGGATGTGATACCAAGCTCAAGGCCACATTTGGATGGAGAGAGGTGACTCTCACTCTCCTTTTTAACAACTCTAGTTTTATCTTTCTCCCGTTCCAGCTTCCTCTCCTGCTCCTCCCTTTCTTTCTGCATGGCATTCTCATTCTCCAGCCTTTCACGTTCAAGAGCTTTCTCCCTTTCTTGCTCCAAAGCTCTCTCCTTCTCCTTTCTTGCCATTTCTAGTTTCTCTTGCTCTAGAGCTTTCTCTCTCTTCAGCTTTTCTTTCGTCTCCTTCTCAATTCTCTCCAGTTCCAGAGCTGCCTCTCTCTGTGCCCTCTCTTTTTCCTCCCTCTCTTGTTTCAAGCCTTTTTCCCTCTCTATCCTCTCTTGCTCCAATGCTTTCTCTCTTTCAAGTTGTTCTTTTTCTCTCCTCTCTAGCTCCAAGGCCTTCTCCCTCTCCAATATTTCTAGCTCTAGAGCTTTCTCTCTCTGGAGCTCTAAGGCTTTTTCACGCTCTATCCTCTCTTGCTCCAAGGCTCTCTCCTTTTCTAGTCTCTCTTGCTCCAAGGCTCTCTCCTTTTCTAGTCTCTCTTGCTCCAAGGCTCTCTCCTTTTCTAGTCTCTCTTGCTCCAAAGCTCTCTCCTTTTCTAGTCTCTCTTGCTCCAAAGCTCTCTCCTTTTCTAGTCTCTCTTGCTCCAAAGCTCTCTCCTTCTCTAACCTTTCCCGCTCTAGAGCTTTTTCTCTCTCAATCCTCTCCTTTTCCTTTCTCTCAGCTTCCATAGCCTTTTCACGCTCCAAAGCCACTCTCTCCACTTCTTCTCTCTCGCGCTTTTCCCTCTCTTCCCTTTCTCTCTGCAGCCGTTCTTGCTCCAGAAGTCTCTGTCTTTGAAGCTCAGCCTGCCTTTCCAGCTCCAAGGCCCTCTCTCGTGCTAACGCTTGCATTTGCTCTTCCCTCTCTTTAGCCAAAGCTTGTTCCCTCTCCTTCCTCTCTTTTTCTAGTTCCCGCTCCCGCTCCAAAGCCTTCTCTCGCTCTTCTTTTTCTAAGGCCTGCTGTTGCTCTAACCTCTCTTTCTCCAGAGCTCTCTCTCTTTCCTCTCGCTCCAGTGCTAGGGCTCTCTCTCGCTCTTCCTCCATGGCTCGTTCTTGCTCAAGTTTTCTCAGCTTCTCTTGTCTTTCTAGGTCAGACTCCATCTCCCTGTCCCTCTTGTCAGGCACAGTGGCTTCGAGCACATTCACGGGTATTTGAATATGGGCTGAATGTGCTGCTGTAACAACCTGATTGGTGCCTGACATTACTGGAAATGGTACATGCTCTGCAGTGTTGACCGTGTGAGTGATGGCAGATACCAGGCTCTCTGGTGGTCCTCTGCCAGGAAATGATGTAACTGAGGATGAATTGCTGTCCTGCCTATCGCCTTCCCCATCGGTACTATGCCACCCTGGTCCAGAGAAAGCACCTTCTGACTCCATTTTACGTGCTAGAAGGGTCAGCGGGCCAGGTCTGCGCTCAGCATGTCCAGTCCTCTGTGGCTCGGGGCTGCTACTGCGGCTCCCACTGCTGGAGGAACCAGAGCTGGAAGAACTGGGTGAACGCCTAGCTGGGGCAACATCTGGACTAGGTGGGCTCTGTTTAGGGGTGTCAGGCAAAGGGAATGATAACTCTGGTGGAGGGGAGGGAGGAGGTGTTGGCTGGCGGAGTTGAGGTGACAAAAGGGAGGGGATGTGTTGCTGCTGGGGTTGACGAGATGCTGCAGACCTCTCCCTTGCTGTGGGCCCCCTGGCTGGCTCTCTGAAGTTTCTCCTTCGAGTACTGCTGTCCCAATCGTCATCGTCACCATCCTCATCGGCATCCTCACTGTCGTCATCGTCGCTGTCACCTGGGACTTCGCTGGATGCAGAGCCTCTCTCTGGCCTTTGCTCACTGCCAGGAACGCGCATGGGCACAGAGCCAGAAGCAGGTGGACTGGACATGTCAGCCTCCTGATTCCTGTTTCCCTGTCCCTCATTTACCGCACCAAACAATCCCTCTCCACCAGAGGGGCCAGCTAGCTTGTGCTGCTCAGCTGATGCTGGTGTGGCATCCTGATGACCACAGAAAGGGAGTAGAGATTTATTTAAAATTTTTCCTCACACAATTTTAATCAGAAAGTTATTTTCACATGTGCATCTTATATCAGAAACATGTCAGATCACAATAGCTAAGAAAACAAAGTGCTCCCTTACCTGGGCTGGAGGAGGACATGATGTACTGTTGTTGACTTCTGCATGCTCCTCTTGCTCTGTTCACAAAAGACAAATAAATATAAAATCACAAGACTTTGCATAACCACGCATAATGTGTACAGCATTTTATGTGATAGGAGTGGAGGATTCTAACAACACTTACCATTTGTTTCATATGCTTCGCGAGCCTCTCTCTCCAGACGCTGCCTCAGTAGCTCCTGTTGCTTAGCCAGATACTGCTTTATAAAGCTGTTCTGGCTCATTTCCTCGCCAATCTAAACACACAGAGAAAATTTAAAATACAATGCAAGATCTCAGTGCTACTAGCACATACTTTTTGCAGACATTCATGAGAGCTGTGTAAATGCACGTTTTGTCATTTATACGTACAAGGACACTACCTGTGAAGAGACATGAGCCACTGAAATGAAAATAAAAGTACTTTTGAGATTCTCACCTGAGAGTTTGGCTGTAGTCCAATATGAGCAGTGGAGGTCCTCTGCAAGTTCTCCAGCATGAGAGCCTGTTATTGAGACAAGAGACTTTTTTTATGCAATGTAAATAAAAGGGGAACATTCTTCCATGGGCAACCTTGTAACTGTGCTTTATTCAGTAGTACGCTTTATCACATCTTCCAACATTTCCACCCTTGACAAAGTATAATGAGTCTCTGTGTACTAAATGTAACAAATATCATTAAGCATCACTGCCGCTCTTTCTTAATAATGTTAGACTTTGAGAATTTTGCCTTTGATCCTTTTAGAAAGCCTACGGTAGTGAGCAACTAGAAAACTTGCATGGAAAAAGAGAGGAGGATGACATGCAACAATGTTCCCTGGTAAGATGGTAGAGGTCTAAAGAATCAGTCAAACAATAATCGACAAGGCTATTCAAGCTTTGGTGAAACACCAGCCACACAGTAAATAACATAGGCAGGTTTATAAACAAAGACTACTGGACCTAACTTAGCTTAAACTTCATACGTTACCAATTCAACGCTGGTTTCTGTCAATGATTTCAGACGGGATATAGCACGAGCCATGTAATATTCCTCCTACTCTGTTGTCTATGTTCTTTCACTTTGCCTGTGCACACACCTAATGTTTGACGTTGGCATTATGTGCATTATAATGTCACTGTCATGTTATAAGACGCTGTTAGGCCAAAAGCGTTTACAATCAAAACATTTTCTAAGAGCTTTGAAAGTACTTTAGCTGCTAACACATAATGTACTAACAACTATTGCTGAAGTAAGCAACATAATGCCCGGTTTTGTGAGAAAAGAGCCACGTGAAACTGCAGTATAAACGTTATTTATATGCAACGTAAACACAACTTGAAGCCTTCATGGCGCAATTCAGGGAATCAATGCTATCGGGACCACCCAGCAACAAAAATAAAGAATGCCCTAACTTTCGTGGTGAAGTTGATAAGATTGGCTATCTGTCGCAATGTAAACAAACAGGCTCAAGACCCACAACGGCTCACAGGCCTGCTGTAGATTTTTTTGAGGGAAACTACTCCTAAAACTAGCTAATGTGTTTATTCAGATAAAATGCATTAATGTTAATTAAACACTGGGGGTTAGCTGCTAAAAGTGTCGAGCTTCTAAATAACTCAAACTGGTGTAATGTTAATCTACTGGCTAAACTCACACCAACAGTGCACACACCGTTAAGAGCGACACACACAGCAGCAAGCGAGTCGCTAAGGCCACTGCTGAACTCACAGCGTTAGCCAGGGGAGCTAACGAGCTAACAGGACAACATCAGCCCAAGACACAGTTTAGGATTAGCCAATAAGTTGACTGAACTCCCAGTCTTGCTGCGGTTGGAACACTTCTGCACGGCCACAACACTGCGTAACTACAGCGTTGAGAAAATGGGCACATTTTCAGCTGGTGACTGAGCGTTAACCTCGATAACTCTACTACGCCTGGCAGTAACGATACTCAGTTGTCGGCCCTCGAGAGAGCATCAGCCCGTCTCATCGTTAACGTTAGCTCGCAGTGACCGTGGACCCGCATTTCGCAGTAAAGCTCACCCCTTTGAGTCTTTTAATGAGAGTATTCTTCTGGCCGCTCTTCGACAGTCCCCTCTCCTCAAGAGCAGCCTTTAAGTCCGCTACTCGAAGGGACTGGAGCGGTCTCCCGTCCAGCGTAACGTCTTCGAGGTCCGCCATTTTCCGTTCCTCTTGTCAGTTCCCAGCGAGAGCGACGATCAACGCCTTCATCGACCGGACGTCATCGACGACGACTTCCCCCGAAATCAAATATCAAAAAAATAAAATGTTTCTCAATAATTAAAAGCCCACACTACACCAAAATTACTTTCAGCACCGCTAAATATGCGCCAAATGTATTTGCTATAAATGCGTTCATACAAATTATGATTTTAACATTATTTATTCGGTCAACTACACTCTTTGCGCAAAATCTGCGCAAACTTGATTTCCTACACAACACGACTAGTTAACGGCGCCCCGCTTCCTGTTAGCTACTCTTTGGATGAAAGCGACTCTCGTTCGGCATCTCTGTGCTTTGAATATGTCGGCAGTGAAGTGATATACGTTTTAAAATAATGGGGACTCACAACCATATATGTTAAAAGTAGTTATTCGTAAGTAATGCTGACTTTAAAGTCAGAGTCCGTCGGTTATGTTGCTTAGAGGTAACGTTAAGCTAAGCTACATGTAAACGTTACACAAAACAGGATTCTTGAAGTCTTCAAACTTTTCAAAGATGTCGTGGTTCAGTTATGTCAATCAAGGCTCAGATCAACACCAGCCCACTGACAACCAAGGACTCGTAGACGTCCTGTGCAGTTCTCCCAACCACATGTTTGCATGCCCGATAGAGGGATCAGCGAGTGCTGCAAGGCACCACTGGGCAGGTTTCTCTTCTCCCAGCTCGGGTGACTTTCCGCCAGCTCCCCAAGGTGTAGTCAACCCTCCCAGCCTTGAGAAGCTGTCCTGCGCTTCCCCGAGTGCAGGTCACGTTAGACAGCCCGAACCCATCTCATATGTAACCCTCCAGGAGCAGCGGTGTGTCCTGAGCTGGTTCCAGGGCTGGACTGCCACTCAGAGGGAGCGGTTCCTGCAGGACCTTCTGGGGAAAGCTGTGCCGGGGAAAGTGTGCACTCTCCTAGACTCACTCAGTACTCTCCAGGTAGTTTGTGCACCGTCACTTGCGAACATAGTCTGGGGAGGAATGTGATTTCTAACACGTAACTTCTGCTTTTCTCTTTCTGTAAGGTTAAAGACAAACTGCCAAACATCTTTGAATGCCAGCTTCGTTTGTGGACACAGTGGTTTGAGACTTGGGGAGAAGAGGAGAGGAATCATTTCCTGCACATGCTGGAGGAGCGGGACCCGGAGTTTGTTACTCATTTTTACAAAAGCGTAGCTGGCACAGCAGGAAGAGACTGAGCTGTTTTTGCTTTGTGGATAGAAAAGCAAGTAATAAAGAGGTGACAAGTGGTGTGGAATTCATATTCAGTGTGAGACAGTTTTTTTTGTAGAAAATGTAACTCTGGTGAGCCTTTTTGTAGATGGTAGTGTTCATATAATATAAGCTTTTTCACCCAGTTTTCTACAGGGCTGCTTCACACAACATACTGCTTTTTTTTATTATAATCTTTTTTTATAAAGTTCATAGTGCCTGAAGCGTTGCTGTTTCTTGATTCATTGACATGAACTTGGAAACAGGTTTAATGTCTAGCTGTTGGAAAAATAACTAAGTGGTCTTATTTTTCTGCAGTATGATTAACACATCTGGCATAACATGGACGAGAGAACAAACCTTTTTAAAAAAGGAGAATAAAGAAAATGCTTTGTTGTATATTTGTTTTATTGTCTGAAGTATTCAGTGATTACAGAAATATGTGTGCGAGTTATCCTGCAGCCAATATATTGTTTTCTTTCATTCCTCACAGAACTTCTCATGACACTTATTTTATCCAGTCAGTTCCTCCAGGAGTAATTAAAACTATTGGAGCTGGAACTTCACCATCTTCAACACAGAAATTGACAAATGGATAAATTTTTTCTGTGAACCTTTGACCTACAAAAGAGTACATATGAGTCCTGGCCCCTGAATCATAAAAAGAGATCTGTCCCTTTGCGTAGTCCAGCAGGATACCCAGCGTAACTGGCTGGGTCTGAATTGGAATGCGGACAGACCTCTTCTCAATGGCTTTGTACTGGCCCTGTTTGTCCAGGACTATAGTCCAGTAATCATTTGTTGGATTGAGAATGGGTGATCCCTTTCTTGGAGAAGATTCACTGGTCATCCCGAGCTGGTAACAGGTCTTCCCAGCTACTGACACCTCCCAGTAATGCCTGCCAGATGAGAAGCCAGTCGCACCTAGAACACCCAGAATCACATCAAACCGGCCTGGATAGTCGGGGAGGTTTTGCAAGAACGCAGAAGTGGACATCTGGGTTTTATCTTCAGACAAAACTATTCTTGGGTGTGCTGTGTCTGGATTGAAGGTAATCTTTGCTGTAAAAAGAAATGTAGATTATTTGTGTCTTTGAGTCACATTTATGAAAAAGACATTAGTAAATTCTCCTGACTTACTAAGCCACTTAGTGAGAGACTGTTTGATGGCTAATATTGAAGTAGTAGAGGCTGAGATAGCCTGGCTTTTAGACTCTAGTGTGTCCATTCGCACAAACGGTGGATTCTCAATCGCTCATTATGCAATGGCATAGCATCTTAAATTAGACCTTTCCTCTTTAGCTTGTAATAAGACAACCCTGATGACATCACTCTAACACAACAGGGTAATTTTCCAGACTTGACAAAGCTTCTCCAAAGCCAACATTATAAAACTTTGTCACAGGCTGTGTAGAACCAACAAATGCAAGTAAATTAACCTTAATGTGCACAATTTTAGGGTACCCTTTAAAGTCATTCAAATGTTTTCATACAAATGGCTATTGTATACAGTGTATGCAGTGTGTATAGGTTTGTGTATTTTCGTCATGGCATCTGTGCAGCTATATTAACTCTAAATTGAAATATCAAACCAATGGAAAAATTCCAAGAAATTCAATGAACTCTCGTATGTGACTCACAGGTATGGATCGTCTCATTTTCCACTTGACCTAGTTTCTCTTGAAGCTCTGAGGACAGAGTAAGAAGAACAAGTTCGTAGGGGGGTTTTGCATTATAACAGTTTAGTTTCCATATGTTGCTGGGCTAAACTAAGTTACCTTCTACATTTTTCTGAAGTTTGTTCTTCTCAGCTTGCAGGACTAGCAAAAAGATCAGCAAGAGCAAAAGAGTGAATCATTTCAAGAATCACAACATCAACTACTACCTAGTTTCCCATATTATACTGAATATATCTGCATTGAACATACTATCAAAAGCATCCTGCAGTTGGTTATTCTCCCTGATCTGTATCTGTAAGTCCTGCTCCAACTGGTTGAGCCTGGCAACCTTCTGACGCAGCTGCTGCTGCAGGCGATCTGCATCCTCGTGGCTCTGCTGCAGGTCTCTTTGTAAGTCTGTGTGATGAAATATTTAATTCAAAACTCCATCAAATCTCTCATTGGCTCTCAAGGAGTGTATCTGTACAGTAATAATGCAGTCACATTGAGGATCTCACCTTCACACTGGTCATTGTCTTGATTACAGCACGCCTTCTGCGCTTGTAGTTCCTCCTTTAGTTCTGACAGTGGGAGACGTTGAAACATTGCACTAAATGAGTGTCAAGTGTCAAGGAGCAGTTTTTGGTGTTTTGAGAAATACTTTTATTTGCATTCTTATTGAGTGTCTTATTGAATCTTTTCTTATTGAATCTTTTTTCTGCACAGTACATACAGTCATGGTAAAAAGAAAGTACGCCCTCTGTCACTTCGAAGGTTTTATGTATCAGGATACATGTAATACAAATAATCAGGTTGTTAGCAGCAAAGTTGCATCTGAACAAGCCACAAGACTTCTGGAAAAATGTCCTTTGGACAGAGGAGACCAAAGTGGAGATGTTTGGCCATAATGTACAGCACCACATATGGAGAAAACCAAACACAGCATATCAGCACAAACACCTCATACCAACTGTCAAGCTCGGTGGTGGAGGGGTGCTGATTTGGGCTTGTTTAGCAGCCACAGGACCTGGGCACCTTACAGTCACTGAGTCTACCATGAACTCCTCTGTATACCAAAATATTCTAGAGTCAAATGTGAGGCGATCTGTCCAACAGCTAGACCTTGGCCAGAACTGGGTCATTCAACAGGACAGTGATCCCAAACACAGCATCAAATCTACAACAGAATGGCTGAAAAAGAAAAGACTCAAGTTGTTGCAGTCAAAGTCGAAACCTCAACCCGACTGAAATGCTGAGAAAGAAAGAAAGAAAGAAAGCTACTTTCGGCTGTTCTCTTATTCACAAAGGGTCGTCACAGCAGGTAACTCCGCATGCTTGAGTTTTTTATGTCAGATGCCCTTCCTGATGCAACTCCAAAGGGATCTGTGTCTCCTCCCGGGATCGAACCGGGGATCTGTGCATAAATGAATGCCCACGAAGTGAAGCAACATTGTAAATAAGAGTGGGCCAACATTCCTCCACAACCATATGAGAGACTGATAAAGTCATACAAAAATCGTTACTTCAAGTTATTGCTGCTAAAGGTGGTTCTACAAGCTACTGAATCATGGGGTGTTCTTAGTTTTTCACACTCTGCTTTTGCATTTTGGCTTTGTTTTTGTTAAATAAATAATGACACGGTGTAATATGTCATGTGTTGTCGTTCATTTGTGGTTGTATTTACCTCATTTTAAGACCTGGTAAGGACGAGATTTTTTTTTTTTATTATGTGCTGATATATAGAACCTCAGAATAGACGGAGGGTGTACTTTCTTTTTACCATGACTGTATGCATGAAGCTACTGCCAGCATGCAGTTAGCTTAGCATAAAAAAACTAGAAACAAGGGGAAACAGCTAGCCTGGCTCTAAAGGTAACTACAGTATTTCTAAAACTTATAAATTAACATGTTTTGCCTCATTCTGCTCATGTTCAAGTCTAATCCTGAGGCTCTCCTGTAGACTGCCATGTTTGTGCAACATAGAGTTAGAAAAAAGAAATAGTCCAGGATGTAACCCTCATAAAACCCCTGCAGGTTGTGCTACCACTGGTCAAAGCCAGGTTAGCTGTTGCCCCGATTTGTAGTCTTTGTGCTAAACTAAGGTAATAACATGTTGCATTATACTGTGAAAGTTAAATAGATCTTTACATCCAACCCCCTACAGAAATGCAAATGTTTGTGCCAGAATATCAAACTACTACTGTGACAGTCTTCAATATACAATACACACCTGCATTTGATGCTTCAAGTTTTTTATTCTCGTTTTCTAGAGTTTTTAGCTGTTTCTCAATGTCTGTGAAAGAAAGCAAAAAAATAAATTAACCTTTTTTTGTTTTTTATTTCAACAGGATTTTAGCTCAAGCAGAAAGGTCTTCAGAGTATTTATGAGATCTAGTCTAGTATGCACAGTTAAAATTGTTGGATGACTACAAAGACACAAACCTTTGACTTTTTTCTGGGCAGTTTTGGATGTCTGTGTCTGAGCCTGTTTCAGTTGACTTGTCAGATCAGAGATCTCCCTCACTAGCGGAGACACAAAACACAACTGGAATATTATTTTGTGCTTAAGGAAAACTAATAACGTGACACCTAACATTAGCGAATAAAACAATGTTCATACAGAGTTCCAAATTTCGTGAATCTATATGCTGAAGTTGACTTTCAGTGTCTTCCAGTTGCCTTTCTTTCAGATTTAGTCTCCTTTGAAGCTCTGAAAAATGAGTTTGAGATCAACAAACAAAACCATTAACTCAAAATACAGGTTTCTTTATGTTATAATACAAATGTCAAAGTTTGTGCTGTACCTGCAAAGCTCTGAGCATGAGCCTCTTTGAGTTCTGATATTTCATCTTCCAGTGGTTCGATTTTCATGTGAAGTTCCATAATCTGAGCGGCTAAAACAAAACATAAAGCTATTTTCATTACTCTGATGCTATTTGATAATTCACTCCCGTTTTCTGACTGAAGCGGAGAAAAACACTTACACAGATTAGCGATCCTCATACCACTTCGATTCAGCAGGGCTGTCTTTTCTTTTATCTGATTCCTGATGACCTGCAGTTGATCCTCCAGATCTTAAAAAAAAAAAATATATACAGAAGGGATGTTTTATGTCCTTAAAATATATGTAAATTTATTATCATCACATCTGAGGAGAGCCCGCTGCATTCCACCTTTAATTTCCGCTGCTTGTGTCTGTTGTTCCTTCTTTTCTTGGTTTTTCAGTCTGGCTATTTCATTTTGCTGAGTCAAGATCTGAAATGCTAGCACAAGAAAGGTTTGATTAGATAAATTAATGGGAAACAAGAAGACAGTGAGCAGTGAAGGAAGCATTTCATTGTGATTGTTACTCACTCAGCTTAGTATTTTCGTTCTGTTCATCTTGAATTCCCTCAACCAAATGATTGAGCTTTTCTTGAAGTGCTGGAGACAAAACAAGAATTACTTTTTTTTTTCTCCTGTGAATGCATATATTATATTAAAAAAAAAAAACAAGCAGAAGGGATCCTGTTATTGCTCTACAGTTGTTAGTAGTTAGATAAGATATCTTTCTGTCACTCACCTTTAATATTTTCGTAATCACTGTCATTTACTGCCACAGTAACCAGCTTCTCGATCTGTGTTTGTATTGCAATAATCTGCAGAACTGACAGAAGGTTTGAACACTGATAAGAATTTATACCGCTATTAGTAATTTGGATTCTTTCAGCGGGTTGGTAATCATTTTGTACTCACGTCTTTGTGGTTGAGCACTTCTGTCTTTCAGCTCTTTTGTTAGTTTGCCCAGCTCTTCATTCTTTTCATCAATAGTCTTTTGGAGCTCTGCAGAACAGACAAAGCTTTTTATTTAAATATATATATCAATTTATTTATTTATTCACTTGTCTGCTACTAAAGCTGCACAGTAGCCTTTTTATGTACACTACTCAATATTCGGTGCCCCAACAGCAGTGCTTACTTGACTTGAATTGACAATGAAACATACTCACCATCAGCCTTGGATTTGGACACAGAGTTTTTCAGTTGTGTGTTCAGTTGCTCCAGTTGCACATTTAATGTAGAAATTTGAAGAGCTGAAAGAATCAGTCAGACTAAAGGTCAGTGTTCAGAGTTATCCTTATCTATGAATCATGAAAATGTGCTCAACATCTGTACATGTGCCCTATGTAGCTCTTTTCTTTTGTGTTTTTTTTTAGCAAAGGTTCTGATTTTGACAAATATGAAAATATATATTCTTATTAACACACGTATGCCGTTATCTGATCCCCCTCTCAGAGTGTAATGACTTCACCACAAACTCACTTGTGGTGAGGAAGAGATAGCAGAACAGTGAGAGAGGGGGGAAAATAAATCAGGGACCTCATTTATTGTACTGACACGTTTTTAAAGCCTAATCTTACTTTAACACGCACAGCTCTGTGTGTGTCACCTACAACTCCTTATGAAAACATCCTATTGTTTTGTTTTCACGACAATAGCATCTTATTTATAGCCACAAAAGTTGAATTATACAAGCCTAGCAACCACCTAGCAATGGGCTAAAATGACCTGTTTTTAGCATATAAATAATATCTAATATCTTTTTTTTTTTTTTTTTACTTTTTTTTTTTTTTTT
>VUQI01004626.1:12421-32004 GCA_015106735.1 Paratilapia polleni | reverse complement strand
TAACTGAGGCAAGTGAGGCCTGCAGTTCTTTAGATGTTGATCTGAGTTCTTTTGTGACCTCCTGGATGAGTTGTCGATGCGCTCTTGGAGTAATTTTGGTCGGCCGGCCACTCCTGGGAAGGTTCACCAGTGTTCCAAGTTTTCTCCATTTGTGGATAATGGCTCTCACCGTGGTTCACTGGAGTCCCAAAGGCTTAGAAATGGCTTTGTAACCCTTTCCAGACTGATCGATGTCAATGACTTTGTTTCTCAGCTGTTTGTTTAGATCGTGGCTTGATGTGTTTGTATGTTGAATGTGTATCTTTTAGCCTACTTCACTTTGTCAGATAGGTTCTGTTTAAGTGATTTCTTGATTCAACAGGTCTGGCAGTAATCAGGCCTGGGTGTGGCTGGTAAAATTGGACTCAGCTTTCTAAAAAACGTGATTAATCCCAGTTAATTCATGATTTAACAAATTTCTTTTTCACAGAGGGCCATGTAGGTTTGGATATCTTTTTTTCCTTAATAAATGAAATCATCATTTAAAAACTGCATTTTGTGTTTACTCAAGTTATCTTTTAATAATATTAAAATTTGTTTGATGATCTGAAACATTTAAGTGTGACAAATATGCAAAAAAATAAGAAATCAGGAAGGGGGCAAACACTTTTTCACCACTTTATATACATCCCACAGGTTTTGACTGTGTCACACCTCCACTGTGAATGAAAATAAAAGATCAAAGACCTTCAGAAGACATTTCACTGAGATGTATATGTACCCTGAAGCTCACCAGAGACTCTAGACTGCAGCTCCTCCCACTCATCTTCCTCCTCTTCCTCTAGTCTGCTGTCCTCCAGCTCCCACGCCTCCTGCTCCACCACCTTATCTGCCCTGTTCGCACAGGCCCGAGGGGACATCTGGGCTTCCACGTAGTCCATCTCTCGTTCCACCCGGTCCACTCGCACTGCCGCTCCTTCCAGGTCTTTGAACAGCATGCTGTGCTCATTCTTCAGCCCATCCATGGCCTCAGCGGTTACCTTTTTAAAGTCCCCCATCTCTGTGTGGTACCGATGGGACTGTTCGTGCCACAGCTGCATGCGGTCCTGTGATACATGGAGAAAGCAACACAAGTGTTAAAATGTACTGAGGAATGAGGTTTGTCTGCTTTTTACTCAAGCCAGTTGACAGGGGAAAAAAACAGTGTTTACACTTTTGCAAACAGTCAAGTCATCAGTTTGAGGCGGAATGAAATTTTGCACACACCACAGACGGTATAAACAATGGCTGCTGTCCATCTTGTGCTGGTGACATTATTTGCAACCAGAGTCTGTTTGATGACCAATCCCACTCTGCTTGTTCTTTCTGTGTTTTTCTTGATTTTGTGCAGCAGGGGCCTAGAGATGGGCCAGACTTGACACCACTTCATTAACTGCTATGTAAGAGGGCTGGGTGTGCTAACTCTACACAGCAATGAGGAGCTTAGTTTGGTTTGTGGTTTGGGTTTTATTTGTTTTATTTTTTTCTTGCCCACATTTACATTTATTTCTTGCCCACATGCACTTATTACATGACTGATAAAGCTTATATCCACTTTGTTCTCATTAAGTGCAACTGAATAAATCTTGATTATTTCAGTTCCCAATTCTGTGTGTGGTTTCCCTTCTTTGTCTGAACCATGAGGCAGCCCACAAAATGGGAGCTTGTCCATGATTCTGACCCAAATGCAGGATTCCAAACAGGCAAAGTCCAATAAATAAAAGGGAACAAACAGAAATTCAAAATCTCCAAGGGCAACCAGGAAAAACAAAGAACTCAACAGGGGAGATACACAGACACTATGACAAAGGCTAAAGGGAAGGACAGGTCAATATGTGCACATACTGAGGACTAACTGGGGTTTTGAAACAGGAGGGGAATGAGACACAGGTGAATGTAATCAAGACAATCAAACAGACAGGAACTAAAACCCAAAAGAAAACACCAGGGAAAACCAAACATCAAAGTAAAACAAAAACCCAGGGAAAGATCATAATAATATGCCTTCACCCCCACAAGATACCAGAGCCAATTTAATGATGTTTTGGTTTTAATTCCAGGGAGATTTTATGTTGTCCATCTTTATAGAGTCTTTGGTGCTGACATTCATTGTGCCCAGAAGATAAATCCCAGTTACTTCAGACCCACTGTTACCTGTTTTCCACCAACACAGAGCCAGTGCCTGAGACTGTATCAGTACAGGTGCAGATTCTGCCAATTCTGCCAATTCTTCTCCAATTCTGCCTTGGTGCCCTTTAAGAACAAGTCCACATTTTGACTGGTTTGAGAAATGAATACTAAGTAGTGTTATGTAATGTAAGTTTGGTTAATTTCCATCACAGGAAGAGCACAGTGGAAGAAATCCCTGGGTTCCATCTGCAAATCATTTGTGAATTTATGCAGTTTTGTTCCTGTGTGCAGTTAATCAAATTGTAATTGAATAATTAATTTCATTACACTTCAATTAGGTTCCAACATTTAATAAAAGATAATTGAGAAAAACAATTTTTGTGCTCTGTTCTCTTCTGAAATAATTCTCTCCTTTGCCTTTCAGCACATCTGTTTTCTTGCTCCATAAAAGTCCAAATTCCTTCCCTGCCAGACTGTGTCATGTTTATTCATTGGACATTTATTTATTTATTTAGTTGTATTTAGCTGAATTATAAATGAAGTTCAAGGAAATCCCCTAAATTAAAAAGACAAGTTTCTTATCTTTTTAATTTAGGGGAATAAGTCTAATAATTCCACTATTTGAAAAATTTGAAAAATCATGTTAAATAATTGTGATCTCAGTATTGACTTATATTTTTGCTACACTCAAACAGCCTTACCACTGTAGGGGTATTTTTTGGTGTCTGTTGGGTGGAATCTGCTGTAGATTAGGCACGACACTGCATCTATTGAAAAGATGTGTATGAGGTGGATATTTTGGGTTTAAAAGTAAAATTTCTTACAATTTTCCTTGAAATTTAGGAGAGCTCTCCACAGGATAAAACTTTAGTGATCTCTTAAAGAGTATATTAATGTGAGGAAGAATGATGTTGAAATTTGATTTTCAAAAAGAATATGTTTATATATTGTTTACTCTGCAATGACATGACTATAATGAGAAAGTTAGGCGAGGTTAACAGAAGTGGTAATGGGTTTGACTAACCATTCAATTTTTGGTGTATGGTGTGGAAATGTCACTAATTTACGTTGGTTACATCAGTGGAAGAATAAAAATAAAATGTCCATGTAATTCACTCTAACCACCTGCAGTCTGCAGGCTCATGTCCTCTGTGTCATCTTTATTTAGATTTTTTGGCTGCTGCAGCTCTGACTTTATTTTTTCTCTTCGCCACGTTGCTTTATTGATGTTTAGTTACTTGAAAACAGTGCACTTTAGGGTAGTGTGTATATGTAATTAAATTTTTCAATCACCCCTAATTATTCTACGAAAGCCCAATATGTATCCAACCAGCAGGACTTTTACCATTGTGGTTCACCAGAAGGAGTCCAAGACTGGAAACACACCACTGAGTTCAGGCAGGTCTCATGTTTATAGCTTAAACTGCAATGCTGTGTATGAGTAATATAGCCGTGATGACCATTTTAAGCTTCAAGTATTAGGTTGTAAATGAGTAACACTGCTCACTCTAGATGAAAGACTCAACTAAACACTTGGCATTAAATTGACATTTGGGATACTTATAAAACATTACTTGTCGTCATCTTTGTGTCAAAGTACTTCAGAATTTCTGAAGTTATAGCAAAGCTAATGAATGAATTTCAACACTCCAAATTCAGACACAACTAATAATACTTAATATAGTGTACTACAGAGTAAATAGGAAGTTTGCAAGCACCTGCTTCCAGCAGGATAATGTGCCATGTCACAAAGTTGGTTTCTTGAACATGACAATGAGTTCACTGTACTCAAATGGCCTCCACAGTCACCAGATCTCAATCCAATAGAGCACCTTTGGGATGTGGTGGGAAATTCGCATCATGGATGTACCGCTGATAAATCCGCAGCAACTGTGTGATGCTATCATGTCAATTTGGACCAAAATCTCTGAGGAATGTTTCTAGCACCTTGTTGAGTTGATGCCGCAAAGAATTAAGGCAGTTCTGAAGGCAAAAGGCAAAATGCACTAATTAAAATTAGTGCATTTAACTTAATTTATACTAGTTTTAAACTTTATTAGGTACACCTTGCTAGTATTGGGTTGGACACCCTTTTGCCTTCAAAACTGTGACGAGTGACGAAACGTTTCTCCCACAGAAAACGCTACGTCCAGATGAACAGAATCAACCTTCTGGGATTTCCTTACCTGGATGATTGACCATGCATCAAGACATTAAATTAGTAAGAACACTGCATTTACAGCCTCAGTGACTCTGTCTTGTTTTCAACTATAGTCCATCTCAGAGGGTAACATCTCCCTGTTTCAGTTAATCAATCATCACCACGCCTAAATAGAAAATAGCACTGTGTTTCTCAGTGTGAGAGTGACAGGTGAATTATTTAGACTGAGATGTAATAACAGATGGCTCCTCTGCCTCTGTTTCATCCCCCCCACACACACACATGCTGTGGGCCTGTGGTCAGATGGAAATGAAATTTCAATGAAAGTTTGCTGATGAATTGCCGTGTTCATATCAATGCAGAAATTAAGCCAGCATATT
The DNA here is from genome assembly GCA_015106735.1 of Paratilapia polleni. Taxonomy (NCBI): domain Eukaryota; kingdom Metazoa; phylum Chordata; class Actinopteri; order Cichliformes; family Cichlidae; genus Paratilapia; species Paratilapia polleni. Next base: position 27,315 of record VUQI01004626.1, on the reverse strand, counting down.
GGAATATTGGAATTTTGATAGGAGAGAAGCCACAAGGGGCGAAGTGAGCAGGATTTAGCTGTAAATACACAATTCATTTCATGCTTATAACAGTTTTAAGGATGACATTTTTGCATCGAAGGCACACAGTTGATGAAAAACCAAAATTCTGACTGTACTCCAAAAGAATACATTAAAGGAATTATTTTAATTATTCCCTTGGGTGAGCAGACATATAATCCTCAAATCAACATAAGTCTTTCCTTTACACAAACTTTGCTTGCTGACTTTCATGACACCAATACAGCATGTAGCTTTATAGATCCCCTTTAAAGAAAAACAATACTGAACACTCAGTAATTTGATTCTTTCCTCGAGCCTCTTTGTTGTACCAGGGCTTCATTCTACCTCTGCAGAACACATTTCTCTGTTAGGTTGGGATGTTTGATGCTACAGCTGCAAAGGTTGGGCTTGTACTCATTACTGGTGTGTCACTGTCTTAAACCCTGAAGAAACTGTAATGTTGTTGGACAGAGAAGGAGAGCTCTGCATGGATCAGATGATATTCCCCCCTGAGGCCCCTGCAAAGTTGATGTGCTGGGCAGACATTGCATTAATTGCTTTGCATTAGTAAAGGCATTAAATTCAAATCAAAAGAAGAGGAGGAGGCAATCAGATGGTGTTTATGATGTTTTTATGACTACACAGAGATTTGAGCTGCCATTCAAAGTATAAGTCATTTAAAGGAGTGCCCATTCTTACCTCAATAGCCAACAATCTGTTCTCCAGATAATCCATCAGCCCCTGGTAGTAATACTGGGCTCCAGTGAAACTCCAGGCAGTGGAAACGAGGAGGACAAACAGCGGCTTCATTGTGAGCCGATCAATGGGACAGCTGAGTTTCTTTCTTTGTCCGGGTTTTAAAGGATCCTTCAAGTTGATGTGTGCCTCTGCAGAGCTGTCCTCAGAGTGTCAGACAATCCATAAACACTCATATGTGGCGTGCTGTCGAGGACTAAGCTTTAGCTACTCGTGCAAAAAGGTGAGAAGGATAGAGAGAGTAAGAGGCCGCTCGGAGAGTTTCTGATTATTTGACCGCTCTCACTTTGCTGGAATGTTTTCACAAACTCTCTGGGAGGAGCCTTGTGCCTCTTACCTCTCTCTATCCGAAAAAAGTGAATGTGCTGCACTCACTTTGTACTTGTTGTAAACACTCCCTGAGGCATGTAAGGGATACAGCACCAACAGAACACAACTAAATACAAGTCTTAGAATACTCAGATTCATTTTTCACTGAAAAACGATATGCCGTGAGTTTTGCAATCAGTAATGAGTTTTTCTTGTTTCTTTTTCAGTCATTGACACCTTCAGTGTTTCTGTCTCCCTTCAACTCTTTGGCATGCAGCTGCATAGAGGAATTAACCCAATCCCAAGATTGTATCAGTATGCAACTTAAAGTCCATTAACAAGATATCAGAGAGGCCATTACATTGTGGAAGTTTTTGCACTGTTGTGTGTCAGGCTGGTAATAACTTTCTGTCAGCTGTTAAGGTGGTCTTCACATTTTGACAAAGCACCCTTAAGCTTCATACAACACTGGTGGTGGGGCCCATTGAGAAGGACAAAGATGCTGGTGCTACAGCTCAGAAACTGCACAACCACTAGCTTTTAGCTAAAGCTGAAACTCTGATGGGAACTAACACACATTACTGGTTATGTGTGGAGAGAATGCTGTCAATGTCAACTTACTATGCAATAACAAAAGGTAAGTAAACTCAGGAAGTAAATATAGAGTAAGCTACAGACCATGTCTCTGGACATATAACTAACATGTACAAGCTAAATGCAGTTTATTTTTGATAACCAACTAACAAGTTACTTTTGTCAGTTGGTAACGCTGTAATGCAATAGATTACTTTTTATGGTAGTAATCTTCAGGGGGGTTAAAGTGGAATTTGGCAGGTGGGGGAACCCTAAGTTCTGGTGTAGCAGTGCAGTGTGGGAAAAATGACACATTTAGAAATAAGTCACGTAATAATTTGTATTGTGAGCTCCAGTAGATTTGTTTTCTTTGTGGACACGCTATGGTCAGATGACCTGGGCTACTCTGTGGATTTAACCAACTACACTCTCCAACATATAAGCAGATGTTATATGAGATATCATGGCTGCTCTCCAATTTAGGAAGTGTTACCAATGAACATCATCAGCATAAATTCATGACTCCTACCAAAGTCCTTCTAGAAGTCTTGTTACTCAGCAGCCAGAATGAAACACAACTGGGCACTTTGTTACCTTTAATTTCAATGGTCAACAGAAATTACATGTACAGAATATGGAAATGGACTGACTTTTCTAGTCTTGCTGTCCACTCAGTCTTCTTCTTCTTCTTCTTCTTTCAGCTGCTCCCTTTGGGGGTTGCCACAGCAGATGATCTGCCTCCTATCCCAGCATCCTCCTCTGTCACACCAACCCTCTGCATGTCCTCCTTCACAACATCCATGAACCTTCTCTGTGGTCTTCCTCCTTTCCTCCTGCCTGGCAGCTCCATATTCAACATCCTTTGCCCAGTATATCCACTATCCCTCCTCTGCACATGTCCAAACCATCCTGGCTTTGCCTCTCTTACTTTGTCTCAAAACTGCTCAACTTGAGCTGTCCCTCTGATATCCTCATTCCTAATCCTGTCCCTGGTGGTCACTCCCAATGAAAATCTTACTGACCACTCAATATCCTGCCAAGTCTGATAAATCCCTTAAAAGTTTGCTGACTTTGCACACAAATAAGGTTTTAAAAGTTCTACTTCTACCACCATCTTTGCTGTTGCAAAATTTTCCCATAAATGTAAATTCAGAGTTCTTTCAGTGCCATGTCTCTCTCTTATAATACCTCTACTGGACCTAACCTAGTAGTGATCATGGATACCACAGTCTGCCCTGCCCAAGTCCAACACAGTCCATCACTGTAAACTGTACTGCAATACAGAAAACTACCCAGTTTAGCCAGTACTTGTACTAACCTTTTTTTCCTCCCTGGAAAATACAGCAACCGTACCTTCAGCTAGCAAGACACACTGTGTGCCAAACTGCACAGAAACAGCTTGTGTTTGCTGATTTTTGTGGAGCTGTTTGGCACACAGTTCATTTGAAATTAACTGCCACTTTAAAAAAAAAAAAAAAAAAAAACCTGAGGGTGTGGTGGTTAGCACTGTTGCCTCACAGCAAGAAGGTCCTGAGTTCGAATCCACCATCTGGCCAGGGCCTTTCTCTGTTGAGATTGCATGTTCTCTCTGTGTCTGTGTGGGTTCTCTCCGGGTACTCCGGCTCCCTCCCACAGTCCAAAGACATGCAGTTAGTGGGATTAGGTTAACTGATGATTCTAAATTGGCCATAGGTGTGACTGTGAGCGTGAATGGTTGTCTGTCTCTCTGTGTTAGCCCTGTGAGAGACTGGCGACCTGTCCAGGGTGTACCCCACCTTTTGCCCATGGTAGCTGGGATAGGCTCCAGCCCCCACCTGCGACCCTGAATAGGATAAGTGGAAGAAGATGGATGGATGGACTCTGTTTATGCTGGGTCCTCTTCTGTAGAGCTAGCTAGATGCTAAAGTACAGTGACTACAACTTTATTGACATCTGCAGCATGAATGCATAACAGGGATGAGAAGGGAAAAAGGATTTGTACAGGCAGGACCATGTGGTGACTTACCTGTCTACCTAGCATTTGCTGGAAGGATCACCAGGTTGCAGCACATGCAAAAATTATCTTGCTTGAGTGTTTTTTATTAAACTGCCAATCAGATTTAATTACTCATTAATTAATTAAGGTGCCCAAATGCCGTTCCCATTTATCCCGGCCCACTTTAACCCTTGGTGATCTTGGTTACTTTATAAGTAGGCTAACAGTACCCAACAATGCTGCACCTAACACTGCTAAATGCTTGACATGACACTCATGCACAACATTCCTCCAACCGACCATAAACTTGTTGAAAAGACGACGCTGACAGATATCTTAACAATGTTAAAATTTTGTTGAAAAGAAATATCAAAAGTATCTTTCAGCAACAGCAAGTAAAATGTCAATCAAATGCTGTATTAAAAAATATAAAGACGTTAGAATTTTTGAAACAATTTTCAACCAAATTTAAATATAAATGGAGTGTCTTTTTAAAGGGCATGAGTAGCCGACCAGATTTGTCCCAGAAAACGTCCACGGGCATCTGGAGCGTGGGATGCTGTATATACTTAGTATGTACTGTATTGTACTTCTCCATGATTAAATCATTATAGCGCCATGTATGAAAACATGAGCACATCGTCAAATTTAATTAGAACTTTTTTAGTACACAGCAGACATTTTGGCTGTCATAGCAGGAACAGATTTGTTAGTGATGGCTCATTTCCAACAAGTGTCCCAGCAAGCCATGACAGTGAACCAGCATGAACAATGCCAGCACCCTGTAATTACCTCACCTACACAGAGCACAGTTGTGTTTCAATGCAATCAATTACACCTGTGCTTTCCCTTCTGTGAAACATCTGCAGTGAAAAAGGTCTGTAAATGGAGCTTAGCTAACACCTGTACACCTGCTTATTCATGTGATTATCCAGTCAGATTATCATGTGGTGGTACTACAATGGATAAAATCCTACAGACACAGGTCAGGTGCTTCAGTTAATGGTCACATCAAACATTAGAACAGGAAAGAAAGTGAGCTCAATTGGCGATGCCAGACAGGCTTGTTTAAACACTACTGATCCGCTGGGCTTTTACAACAGTCTCTAGAGCTAAATGAGAGTGTTTGGGGCCAATAGAGAGACTATGGTAACTCAGATAACCAGTCTTTGCAGCCCTGGTGAGCAGAAAAGCAACTCAGAATGAAACAACACATTGAGGCAGATGGTCTACAACAGCAGAAGTCTGTGTCAGCCAAGAACAGAAATCTGAGCCTGCAGTGGGCACAGGATCAGTAAAACTGGACATTTGAAGACAGGAAAAAAACGTCTGATGAATCTCAATTTTTCCACTGAGGCTGCAGATGATCAGAATTTGGCATGAGCAGCATGAATCCACTGACCAGCCTGGACTGTTGAGACAATCCGGGCTGAATGCTGTTGGGAATGTTTTCTTGGCACACTTTGGTCCCCTTATTATCAACAGTCATAGTGTGAATGCCACAGTTTTGTGGGGTTTTTTTGTTTTTTTGAGTATTGCTGCTGACTGTGTGCCTCCCTTTACGGCCACAGTTTTACTATATTCAAGAAGGATAATGCACCGAGTCACAAAGCAAAAGTCAAACTGGTTTCATGAACATGCCTCACTAGTCACCAGATCTGAAATCAGTAGGACATCTTGGGGATGTGGTTGGAGGGGAGACTCACAGCATGAGTCTGCAGCTGACAAATCTGCAGAAATTATGTGATGCAATCATGTCAACATGGAGCAGAGTCGCTAAGGAGGCGAAGGCAAGTCTGACTCAGAATTGGGATGCTGTTTCTTTTACAAAAAAAAATGCTATACAAGTAGCTTATCTAAGAAACACAAAATGTTTTCCTGGCAAGATATATGGTGAAGGGAGAAGGAACAAAACAGTGAAATATGAAGAAGAACAAAACCACACACAAGCGTAAAAAGAGGAAGAAAAGCTCCACAAGATATTTTTAAGTGAGGACATTAAAACAGAGTGTACCAGCAGAAAGAAAGTTAAGATACAAAAGCAAAAACATTTGTAGTGGTGCATTCACTCCATTAAACAAGATTTAGACATTTATGGCTTCACTGGTCCCCAGGGTTAATCTAACTTATTGGTTCAAGCGTACAGCTCCATTCCCACCTTGACAGCTGGGATTAGTCAATATTGCTGCATTGCACCTTTGAAGGAGATTGCATTTCTCTGATGTGGGCAAACAGTGTATATCGTAGATTATTTTCACTGCAGGAGCATTTGTGCATGACTGTAATATGCAACCTTTGACCCCGAAGGTGAGTGTAGAAACTCTTGTATGCGGGGGCCTGGGCTGGGGTTATAGAAGTGGTTAAAAGTGCATAAAGAAGACACATTTAAAACAATCCACTAAATATTTGTTTTTGAATCTTTTTTGCAGTCCATTAACATCTCATTTTAGTTGTTTACATCTCTCTGCTCTATGTAGTTTTATGTGTCACTTTGTGTTGCTTTGTGTCTCTTTGTGGTAGCTGGTGGGGGTCTCCAGCAGTCGGGGTGTCACTCATTGGTTTGCCAAGTTCTTTTTTTTGAAGGCTCGAGTTGAGCGTTTCACCATGACCATCTAACTTTTTGAAATCAGACATCACGAGTAAGGGGTTGATCTGACTCAAAGTGATGGACAATGCACGCTCATGCATGTGTCAATCAGAAGGTAGGCCCGCCCTAAAACGTATTGTGTTTTATCTCCTCCCTGTCTCCGCACCATAGGAGGACCTTCATCACAACAATAGATTCATTTATAATTTAGGCCTAATGTGTAAGTTATAATGGAACACACAATTGTAATCATAGTCAGATCTCCGTGTGTCTTAATGATGGTGTCATGATGCTGATAAGTTCATTAACTAGCACACTCGGTCCTTTCCCCTCTGGTTTTAGATCTTTTGTTTATACAGTGGTGTTCCAGTCTTGCAGACCACTCTGCCTATCTCACACCACTGCATTGGCTGCAGCAAATGTGTTGCTTCAAACCTGTTTTATGTGTTGAACCTATTCATATATATTTTTTTAACATTATCTCTTCATTTGTAAGAAATGCTGCCCTGCTGCCAGTAGACCTGTCCATTATTGGGACTGGCCACATACTACAAACATGTATATGTGAATGCTCTAGTAGCTAGAAAGGGAAACCCTGGGTTGTTTTCATCAAGTTGATAACTGCTTTCATGTGACCGCTTAGCCTGATTGCTGATGTTAAGGTAAATGAAGTCCGATAAGGATGCTGAACTTCCTTTGTAGTGCCAGCCCTTGCACACTAATGGGGATTATAATTTACAAAATGAGCAACATTTTGTGTTCAACAAGACTTGAACATTGTGACTGAGATCATAAACTCATCACTTTTTTTTTTACTGACTGCATGGATCAAGGGAGCACAGGACTACGTTCCCATAGTCTTCTACAGCCACACTCCTTTGTGTAAAAGATGGGCGCAGCTCCCATGTCTGAAAAGTTATGTGACTTAAAACTGCAGGAAGACAACTCCTCTGGTTGCAAAAGACTTCCAACTATATGGAAATCTACAGGAAAACAGCATTTGGCTCCCTAGCTCTGTGGCCTCAGTAATCACTTTTCTGCTGACTTCAATCACTAGGTTCAAGTCTTACTGAATAGAACATGAAGTTCATTTTATAAAGTATGGTCATTATTAGAGTCAGAAAGGAGGATTATCCAGCGTATGATCATCCGCTAACGACTTGCCATGTCGTTAGCGGATGAGTGTGCAGTGTCCTTGGTTTGTCAGTCAGACCCACCCCTCTCGCACATCACGTCCAGTTTTCACACTGGCTTCACTTTTCAGACCCAGAAGCTATGTCCATCTTTTATATACAGTCTGTGATGAACATTTACAGTTGACCAAACCACCCCTCTGGCTTTGCCCCTGGTTAACTCCTGCCACAGCAGATCAAGCTGTGAACCATGAATCTTGTACACACTACATGAAATAAACCACAAAGTTGCTGCAGCTTGTTGCCGCATCATCATCATCATCAAACTTTGATTAATATGTCGGTGTCAAGTGCTCCAGCAGCCTGATGACTGTGGTCTAATCATACTCTGTTTTTCTCCCATTGTCTGTTGCCCACTACCATCTCAGCAAGTCCTGAACTGAACCACAACCTCCTGTCTATTTTTATGCCGGCAGACAGCAGACCAGACTGGGAGTGTCGTCATGGTAACAAAGTACCGAATGGCTGCTTTTAGAATCGAAATGGGCAACCTGGAGTTTGATCTAATCTGGAATACACTGCCTGTCTGGAGCTGGCAGGCGAGGGCACTAACAGGCCAGAGGCTGTGAAATCCTGAGTGTTTCTGTGTGTGTGTGTGTGTGTGTGTGTGTGTGTTTATGCCCCAGAGGTTTTGTTCAATCATACTTTTTGATTGATGTGAGTAATTAATTACATTTTTAGGCCTTTCTTCCATTTTGCTAAATCAACATGAAGCATGCTTCTCATGCTGCCTGCCACTCAGTGTGGAGTTTTAATCTATTATTAATTACCGGCTTAATTGCGCGATTGAGGACTACGATGTGATCAAAGGGCAAAACATCATTCAGGATTCATTATGTTCTACTAAGCATTGGCATATTGCAGCCTCATAACTCTTTAGCTCAAGGCTGGTGTGTGATGAAAGGTTTTAACTGTTGCTCCAATGTTTGTTTAGGGTGGGTCTTTCTGATTCAGTTTATTCAAGGGAAAGAAGACAGAAATGTCCTGTGGCAAGATTAGTTTTTTGTTTTTTTTTCTATAAACCAAAAAAAAAAAAAAAAACCCTTCTGCTGTGCGTGTGTCCTTTTACAAAGTCGTCCACAAGATGGCAGCATCTGGCTTTATGTAGAAAAAGTCACCCGTGGAAGAAGCATTCAGAAAAGTACAAGCCCTGAATTTGTCCAAAAGGACAAAGTTAGCATCACCAAAAATGTGCTTTTTATTAGCATTTTAGTATATTTACAATACCAACAGCTGGTTAAAGTGTAAAGGTTTTGAACTGTTAATGCAAAAGCTGGGTAATCCAGTGGTTGCAAACCTCAAGGTGGACATCCTCCAAAGGGTCACAACATAAAATGTGAGGGGCCGTGAGATGATTAATGGAAGGAAAAAGAAGAAAAACAAATTTCTGCTAAAAACTGGGCAGTTTTTCCTTTGCTTATCTTTGAAATATTGAAATGTATCTGTTTGAACTCTATTAAACAGTTATTTAAAGTTCAGAAGGAAAATTCTTTGTCGGTGAAACTGATGACAGCTCGTAAGCATCTGAAGTTAGACGAGGATCCCAAAATGCTTTTTTAAAAGGGTCACATGTGAATGTGGAACCCCTGTTTTCTTTTTCTAGTGCACTGTAGTTTGTAAACTTATTGACCTGAAATTTGTTTGTAACTACAGCTGTCACTTAATTGAAGTTGAATAAAAAGTACTACAGTACTTTGATCTAAAATATAATAGAGTAGATGTATGTGTAAAGCTGAAAAAATGGAAACACTCAAGTACAATCACCTTGAAATTGTACACAAGTTCAGTACTTGAGTAAACGTGCTTGTACTTTTCACCTCTTGACATTTGGACCAGAGCACTGAATGGTGTAAAAACATATAGTAGTGGGTGTTCTCTAACAACATAGTGAGCCCAGACAACTTTGTTAACATTATCTTTACATTCTCATAATTAGGGGTAACACAGTAATTGAAAAAATCAGCCAGCTTCTTCCTTTATGCGCTTTTCCCTTTCTGGTCACCTCCTTAAGGGGAGAAAAATACTTATGTGGTAACGTCTCTGTTTTGGGAATGTGTTACCATATCTGAAAACATTAATATGGGTAGGGGACAGATTCAGGAAGGTGCTGGAAACATTCCTTAGAGATTTGTGACGCAGTGTGTTATCCTGCTGGAAGCAGCCATTGGAAGATGGGTACACTGTGGTCATAAAGGGATGGACATGGTCAGCAACAATACTCAGGTAGGCTGTGGTGTTTAACAGATGCTCAGTTGGTACTAAGGGGGCCAAAATGTGCCTCCCACACCATTACATTACCACCACTAACCATTGATACAAGGCAGGACAGATCCATGCTTTCATGTTGTTTACACCAAATTCTGACCCTACCATCTGAATGTCACAGCAGAAATCAAGATTCATCACACCAGGCAACAAGTTTCCAGTCTTCTATTGTCCAATTTTGACGAACCCGTGTGAATTGTAGCCTCAGCTTCCCGTTCTTAGCTGACAGGAGTGGCACCTGGTGTGGTCTTCTGCTGCTGTAGCCTGTCTGCTTCAGGGTTCAATGTGGTGTGCATTCAGAGGTGCTCTCTTCTGCATACCTTGGTTGTAATGAGTTGTTGTTTGAGTTACTGTTGCCTTATCAACTCCAAACAGTCTGGCCATTCTCCTCTGAGCTCTGACATCAACAAGGTATTTTCAGACCAAAACAACCATGCACTTAAGTCACTTAAATCACCTTTTCCACCCATTCTGATTCTTGGTTTGAACTTCAGCAAGTCGTCTTGACCATGTCTACATGTCTAAATGCATTGAGTTGCTCCCAGGTGATTGACTGATTAGATATTTGCATTAACAAGCAGTTTAATGCACACAAAGTGGCCGGTCAGTGTACACACGATACATAACAACTATATTTATAAAGTTATTTACTGTAATCTACTAGGTTGTAAATAGGCACTAATCTTTACCAAATAATTTCTTAATTTTAAAGATTATTTTAAAGCAAAAACCCAAGTTGTCAAGTTCAGGTTTTGAAAAAGTGAAAACAACACAAAGTATCCTGTTAAGTCCATTTTCATTTTAAGTCACTTATTTTTTAAATTGCAAAGTAGCTTCACTCTTGCCATTTTTATATACAGTCTATATTGTTTGTCAGGCTTAGAAGGCTTCGTCTGTTTTGTTCACTGGGCAGCAGCTGTTGTATGCAGTCTCAAAAAATGAAATATGTTTTTTTTCCCCTTTTTTAAAAAATATGATTCTGTAAGTTATTAGAAAACTTCAGTCAACAAAACTTTTTTTTTCTTTTTTCTTTTTTTTGGAGAAGCAGAAGGCTGGCTAGACACACTAAATGTTAAATTTTCTGTGAAATAACTGAAGGCTATAAGGATTCTATCTTACAGAGAAAAAGCTCCCAAAGACAACCAATACAAATTGACAGAATACATATATGCACTCTATGCTCTGATTCCACAACATTTAAATTTGTCCTAATGTCTAAACCTTCTGCAGTCTACATTAAATTGACAATTTTCAATAAATGTTCAAAACTGTGTAGAAAAGGGTTTCCCTCTTGTTTTCACTTATTGCATGGATATTAATTTAGCTTAGACTGTAATGTCTGTCCACAGTGACAGTGAACATCTGGTGTCATTTGTACTCCCACTGTGAGTTTCATTCATAAACAACTGTTGGTAGATGTTTCTGCCTGTAGCCAACCAGCTTTTTTTTTTCCTGATCTTTTGGAATTATGTTACTTATAATGAACATTTACATTTGGCTATAATGCTTCTCAAACCTCCAGTATTGTCTAAAAATTAACTTTTTTATCTGTCGATAAATGTAGATTTTTATATATTTTAATTTTTTTTATTTTTCTAATGAAATTAGATTTAAGTCGTTTTCCTTATGCATTCTAATTACATGTATAACAGGGATTTATTTATTTTTCAGTTTCAGCATATTTGCAGAGCATCAAGACACAGCACACTTTAACATAGGACACATTAACTAAATCGTTGTTTATTATTATTATTATTTATGAATATGATTTTTATTTTTTAATTTCTAAATTAACATGTTTGGGTTATTGACTGTTTTAATTCTGAGAGCATACAGAACTCTAACCATTTCAGCTCTTTGTCTGTCATGTAGCCAGTCATCCAATGGGCCCAGAAAACTGATCAGTTGTTTATTTTATTAATAAAATAAATTTTTATTAATAAAATGGAAAAAGAACAAATTGTTCCCAATTGTAAATACAGTTAAATACAATGGAAATATCAATAAAACCCAGTGTATGCCATTTTAAAAATTCATTAACACGTTCTTTCCACTGTATGAAATAATGTGCAGAAACTACATAACATTCTTTAATTTCTTTAGGAAGCTATTTTTTTTTAAGTCAACATTACCTTTTGGATTATTCGTGTATTGATGGAATAATGGCTGTTCATGTTTACACAGTCTGGTTAAATTCTAAACAATAAACAAATATTTAGTTCACTAAAACATGTGCATCCATCCATACATTAAGTTAACCATTTATTTTGCTGCAGGCACATATTTAATATTTTCTGTTACGCATTTAAATGTAATTACTTTACCAAAAGTGGAGAAGCTAATCAGTTTTGGATAAACCTTTCTGCCTAGAATTCGCATAGTGGTTCTGATTCATATCTTGAAGAATTTTAACTTTGATTTTTTTGGTGTGACTTTGAATCCAGACCTCAACGGGATGACACACTAAATTTTAAATGTTAACTGAAGGTTATAAGGTTTCAGATAACATAACATATATGAGATAACAACAGTCAGTAGTTTCAACTGACTGTTGTTATCTCATTTTGTTCTCAACAAATTACACAGCGTATGCCAGTAAATATTTTCACTTGAATATTTCATTCAGCAAGATCTGATGTCTGATTGTTACGTTCCCCTAAAAGTCCAGGAGATGTGGGGAAGTAACAAAAAGTGTCCAGGTTAGAAAAAGGAAACAAAGCAGAATTGACAATTTAATAAATGGTTTTTATTGAGGAGTGAAACTAAAGGAGATGGTCAAGCCGCTATAACCATCAAACAAAACAACAATACCTAGAAGCTGGTCACAAAACAAAAGAGTAAGAAAAATTATTAAATAATTAACACCCTCCTCTCTACAGAGTAGGAGTACACAGCCATAGACACACAGCTCACAAGCTGCATCACAAAGGCACTCTGGCACTGGAGCTTGCCTCTCTTTGGCCTTAAGTACTAATGCCTAATTGCTGAGTGGAGTCAGCTGCACCAAAGGGGTGGCACCAAAGGCTGGAGAGAGAGCAAGACACACCCACTGGGTCAGAAATCACAGCAGGCCGTGCTAGGGCTGTAACAGTGATTTAAGAGTTCCCTTAATTTTTTTGAACAGTGTAGATTCTCAAATGTTACTTTTAGGTCTGTCTATAATATGAATCTCAGACAATGGTCATTATAAGGCTACAGAACAAAATACTACTATTTCAAAGTCTTGTGGCTCATGTTTTTTTTTTTCTTTCTTTTGCTATATGTAGAGTGTGACCTGAATCTATTCTGGAAGGTGGTGCAGACTGAATGATGATGAAAGGCTGAGCTTAATCATGGATGAGTTTCCAAGTTTTCTCTCAAAGATAAAGACAGCAGCAAAGCAGATCCCATTTCATTCTCAAAGGCTGTGTTGCTTCACAGCTAACAAGCACATGGGATCTGAGACCACTAGCCAGTCAGACATTTTTTCACCTCCAGGGGAGTGTTCTTATGAACTTTAAATAACCTTTAAACTAATGTTTGATTGGAGGTCATGGGCCTCTGGGCAGGTAGTCTCTAATTGGCTCATTTTCTCCCTTCCTCGTGGTGACATTTTAGGTCTTCACATGTCTGTCACTCCGTCCCCCTGCTCCCTGTAGCTGCCACTACAGAGGAAAGCCCCCACTGAGAAAAAGGCATTTGGAGATTATAGTTAAGTTTTCTTCGTAATTTTTGCAAATCATTAAATTATTTAAAATGAGACAAACCATTCTTACCACCCCATTTTTTTTCTCAGGTACCCCTGAGCACAAATGCAGGAGTGGTAAAATTGACAGAATTCAAGAGAGAAAGGCTGAAAAAAAGTAGTAGCCCACACATCAGACAGGTTTTGTCCTTTGAAGAATAAGCAGTCTGGTTAACACGATCCATCCACATCTGTTTGATAAATTCTGACTGTGATGGAAAGAAAGGATAATATCTTGATACAAACACTTACTGTAGGGATGTTATGCTTTACTATAGTATTATTTGTACAAGGTTCCTGCTGGCTGTAATACAGCTGAATTATCGTTACTAGTAGTGAAATGGCAAAAATATGTTTTTATTTTTCCATTACCATTTCTAGGGACTGAAAGCTACCCATCCTACAAAGCATGTGTTACAGACTACCATTTGTCAGTGGCCATGTGCCATCTCTTGTTGTCCAATTGTGTACCTGGCAGGCAGCAACAGGACTTGCTGTGCCAAGAGGAGGCGTTTGGCTTGAAACATCCTTAACTGAGAGCAATAATACAGCACATATGGTGATAGAAAGCATGGGCACCACTGATGGCTGAAGAAGCCATCATACTTTGGTCTGGATGTATCACTTGGCTCTGATCAAACCAGATCTCTGTGCGTCCGTTTGTAAAAACCACAATCAGAGAACAGAACAAAGGTAATTGGTTGGCCCAGAGCTATCTACCAAGAAAGAAAGAGGGAATGTGGAAGAAGCTTTTTTCCTTCTGCACTTCTCTTCTATCGCAAAATACTGTCGAGCATCATAACACATATCTCATGTTGTCCCCTCTATTTCTCACTCTGTATTTTTCTGTCATTGCTTTAACTTTCATCCTCATATATATTTCTTTTTGAAGGAAAATAGCAGTATTGGGCACAGGCTGTATAAAGTTCTGACCAATTATCTACCGGAAATAGCAGTAAATTTTGGTATATCGCCTGTCCAATTAGTGGCAAAGAACAAAGCAAAATGCAGAAGGAAAACAGGGCTCAAATAAGTAGTAATGAGTAGTGGTTGGCAGAGTGAAACAAATTTATGATCATTAAAGCTATTCTGTGTTTAATACTTAGTACTTAGTTTGAATTATTTTAATTGGTTATGGCATTTATATTGGCGTAGTGGAAGATTTCTCATCTGATTTTTCACTCAGCACGATTGTACTACTATTGCTTTTTTTTTTATGAGTCTAATATGTAGATAATAGGAACATCTTTTCAGACACAGTGTTACATGGGCATTTTGATCCACGGCAAAGCTTCCACTAAGGCTACTGTTTTGTAAAGCAGCTCTGCTATAAGGTTTTATCAAAAACACAGTCAGAAACTGCCCAGCATAGAAATTAATTTTCAGTGGGTGAAGTCACACATAGTTGAGCTCGGCATTATACAAAATCCTCCCTTTTTTTCTTCTTTTTTTTTTTTTTTTAAACATTTT
>VUQI01004623.1:17127-28753 GCA_015106735.1 Paratilapia polleni | reverse complement strand
TTTTAAACAACACATCACAAATGTTTTAACTTAGGAAGTGTTCAGAAATCAATATTCGGTGGAATAACCCTGATTTGCAATCACAGCTTTCATGCATCTTGGCATGCTCTCCACCAGTCTTTCACATTGCTGTTGGGTGACTTTATGCCA
Organism: Paratilapia polleni; assembly: GCA_015106735.1. NCBI lineage: Eukaryota > Metazoa > Chordata > Actinopteri > Cichliformes > Cichlidae > Paratilapia > Paratilapia polleni. The sequence goes on along the minus strand of VUQI01004623.1, from coordinate 28,603 downwards.
TTCCTGGTGCAAGAATTCAAGCAGTTCAGCTTTGTTTGACAGCTTGTGACCATCCATCTTCCTCTTGATCACATTCCAGAGGTTTTCAATGGGGTTCAGGTCTGGAGATTGGACTGGTCATGACAAGGTCTTGATCTGGTGGTCCTTCCTCCACACCTTGATCGACCTAGCTGTGTGGCATGGAGCATTGTCCTGCTGGAAAAACCAATCCTCAGAGTTGGGGAACATTGTCAGAGCAGAAGGCAGCAAGTTTTCTTCCAGGATAACCTTGTACGTGGAATTTTGACCATTTTTCATTCTCTGCAAATAAATGTTCATTTTACTCAAACATATACCTATAATTAGCAAAATCAGAGAAACTGATAATTTTGCAGTGGTCTCTTGATTTTTTCCAGAGCTGTATATGTACATGTCAACATATTACTTATACCTTGGTTATGTTTAGATTGAGACTGTGGAGCTGCAGGCTTCCTTTTGCAATTCCAGTTCCTCCCTCCTTGCTCTGATTGTGACTATTGGGCCCCTGCCAGGAAAATGACCCCTGGCTCAACAGGACCGATGTCTGTCTGTCTTCAGGACACACTGGGGACAGGTGTGGTTTTTCAGCACAATAAAAATATTGGATACATTAAAAAAAAGCAAAAGTTTAATTTGTGCTATGTTGTAAAGGACTGGCTGAAGAACTATGTACACTCAGGTAAATCAAATGCTTAGTTTTAGTGAACATTACTCATGCATATGCCCACAAACACAGTGGCAAGCAAACACCCTACCCAAGCCATAGTATGCCTGCAGGTTCTGGTTGGTCAGTTTAAAAAAGCGCTGGATTCGTTCCAGAGACACTTTGGCCTCCAGGACTCCATTGAGCACCCAAGGGAAAGCATTGAGAGGGATGATCAACATTCCCACCAGGGCAAGTGTGGTGAATACCTGCATGGGAAGAGAACTACATTTTGTAATGTGGACTCTAAAAAGTCATCACATTTGATACAAGTTACATAATCCAATTTTTATACATGCATTTATGCAGTCATTCAAATGAGAGTATAGAAATTTTTAAGCTAGTTTTAAGTTCAAAGTACTTTTTACTAGGAATACAAAAATATCTGTAGTATTGGAGTATAAGACTGAATTTCTAAAGTGCAAAATGTTTTGGTTTTTTTATTCTGATAAATGTGGTGATTTTATTTTTTGTCCATAGTGCCTGACTGTCATTTTGGGGATTTTTGTGATTGTCCAACTCAAGGCTCTGATTATGAAGGGTGCCAAACACTATTCTGTGCAGGTGACAAAATCCCTTTAAGTTAAATTTGTGATTTGGGGCTATATAAATAAAAGAGACTTGATTTTACTTGTACTTATTCAAAGGAATAATTATTACCGTTGTGAGCTGTCAGTTGTTTGAACAGCATTGCTTCTTGTGTGGCAAATCTAACTGAAACTAAACTTTTATGACACTTAAATGATACAAATTATTTTTGTAAGGTTGTGCAATTGTAGTAACTGACTAGAAAAAAGGATGGGGAAATTATTTTGTTTGAATAAAGATTTTTTATGTGCATTTAGTGGAGCGAAGCTGGTTCAGGCAGACAACTCGAGCTATATTGTTTCATACATGTGTCAGTTCATACACCAAACACACCCTCCCAATTTGGAGATCTATTAAAGAAACAAACTTCTCATCTCTCCCTCTGGCATGTCAGTTCTCCTGCTGCCCTCTAACGTTGTCTACTGTTTCAACCCTTCCACCACCCCAGCATCCATCTGTAGGCTCTGGAGTGATACTTTACTTGTGCATCATATTTATGGGGAGAGATGTGCTCAGATCCTAGACACCAAATATTACGGGGCGGCTGTGGCTCAGGAGGTAGAGCGAGTCGCCTGCTAATCGGAAGGTCAGTGGTTCGATTCCTGGCTCCCCTAGTCTGCATGCCGAAGTATCCTTGGGCAAGATACTGAACCCCACATTGCTCCCGATGCGTTCATCGGAGTGTGAGTGTCTGTGTGAATGTTAGGAAGCACTTAAGTATAGATAAAAGTGCTGTATGAATGTATGTGTGACTGGGTGAATGTGGCATGTAGTTAAAGCGCTTTGAGTACACAGAATCTGAGTAGAAAAGCGCTATATAAGTACCAGTCCATTTACCATTTACCATTTACCAAATTCTAACTGTATTCTGCTGCTGTAATAATTACTTTCAAACATGAGTTATCTGACTGAACTACAGATAGTAGAGAGACAACTGGAAAAAAGGGAGAGATTCAGTAGCTGTAACTGACAGCATCTCAACAACTAAACTACAGGGATCTTCAGAGTGTAACTGTCAGAAATTGTTATGAAAAAATATTTATTTATTTCCATCATCAGGTGTTGCTAAAACCTGAAAAGGTTGTATGGGGTATAAATTGTCAGTTTGTCTCTTTTCAAAGTTGGGAATAATTTCTAGTCTTAAAACTAATGTTTTATATGTTATAAAAATATTTTTTTTGTTACAGTAACCCAACATCCCCCAATTTTCTGCAAAGCTCACAGCAGCCACAGTACCTTTGCTGCAGTCAGCTGGTGTCCAAGCAGCACATAGGTGACAAAGGTGAGGATGGAGATGACCACAGGCAGAGCGGCCCAGGTGTACACACACAAGGCATCCAGGTACTTGACCGCCTTAAGGTGGGACAGCTCCTCTTTACGACAGTCAGACACCTTCTGGGTGAAATGAGGCTCCCAGTTGTAGAACTTGATGACACGAATGCCAAAGAGGATCTCTGTCATTAACTGGAGATAAAAGTAAAAAATTTAGAAAAAAGAAATCTGAATCTCAACAACATTCTTGGTTCTTTCCTGGGTGGCTTCATGAAGCATATCAATGGGAACATTATCATTCCAACCACCATCATCTCAAAAACTGCTATGACTTTCCTACCAAAGCATTTGTACAAGATAATAACAGCTTAAACAGGTCCCACCTTAACACGATTATCCTTCCAACTGAGCATTTTTTGATTGTTGCTAAGGATGCGGGAAGCAAGGAATTTGTTGAAGGGCACCAGCAACAGAGCTATGGACAGTCCTCCCAGGAAAGCCACACCCACCTGCAGATACAGCAAGTAAAGGGTGACAGCAAACCGAAAGGGCAGGCTCCACAGCTCATGGAAACTTTGGAAGAAGTTGACCACACGGTCAGTGTCTGTGCTCATTAAGTTCACCACCTCTCCTAAAGTAAAGCCAGCCAAGCTGCAGCTGCTGACCCTCAGGGCTTTGCCGTAGATGGCCGTCACAAGAGCAGCTCTTGCTGACAGCGCCACCTTGGAGACCTCGAAGACAAAGATGTTTTGCAGAATGGAGCACAGAAGGGTGGTGGCAAAGAGCCCCACGGCACACCAGACACCCCTGCTGACTGGGGCACCTTTTTCCTCCATAAAGTTCACTAGACTGCTGAGGAGCAGGGGACCTGCAAAGCTAGATATGTTGACTGTCACCTTCAGCACACCAAGAATGTAATACCACTTCCCAAATGCCTTGTGCAGGACCTTCAGCAATCCTACATCACCTTCCAGCTCAAGTGGTTCCTCTTGGTGGTGTGAACTCCAGGTGCCATTCAGGAGTTTTGTGCTGACTGGTCTGGGCCACTGATCCCGTTGGTCAGTGACTGGTGACCCTCGCTGACAGGCTTCCCAGCACTGATAAAAGTACCGACAAATCACACTAGTCCGAAGTTTCCGGGGAAGGTGATACACGTCAGCTGGTCTGTCCAGCTCCGCTCTCTGCCCTCGTCTGAGGAGCGGGGTCAGCCACAGGTAGAAGAGTCGAGAGAGGCAGCCGCTCCCATCCTCGGCCACCATCTCTCCTGTGTCTGGCTGGGTGGTCTCTGGGATGAGCGGAGACCCATCTGCAACATTAATATATAAGGTGTACCCAGCATCACTGATGCAGGGAAAAGTAAATGCCAGGAGGTAAACAAGAAAAAGAAACGTCCGCGCTGAGGCAAGAACAAGCCGTGCCAGTTTAAGAGGTTCAGCAGGGTTTAAATATTCCTTGTTGTTACAGTAAATTACCAAGGTGATGACAAGGTTGGGGAGTAACAGAATAACCGGGAGAAGCAGCAGTGGAGGTCCTCTGGTTCTCTTGAAAGCAGTCCTCTCGAGCACTGTTATGGCACTGAAGTGGACCAACCAGGCCAGGATCGCACAGCTGTCAGCTAGGACGTCCAGGTACATGTCCCCCTGCTGGAGGACACTCACCAGGATGACATCCGCAGTGAAGAGCAAGGCAGCCAGCAAAGCTGACACCAGCCTGAGTGCCCAGCCACATGGAGGAGATGTCTGGAGGAGGCTGCATCTGGGAAGCAAAACAATGTTAATCAAAATATAAAAACTGATTTAAGAATTTCTATGTATTCAACAGAATTAGTTTTATAGGACGCCCAGTTCAATTATTAAGATACACTATTTGGATGTAGCCAAACACTGGTTAAACAGAGAAGACTCTTTTGTGCCATTTCTTTTTAATTACTGTTGTTGCATTAAAGTAAAACATATTTCATCAGAAAATCCACTGTATCACAAGGAGTTGATGTGTGTGTCTCTTGTTGTAACTGTAGCGTCATTATCCTCTAATAAAATGACAAGATTAGAAATGTGTTACCTCTTGAAATGTGAATACATTTGTTACCTTATGTGCTGTTGATAAGGACCTGGTATCAATGCATGACGTACCTTGCCATGCCAAGGTAGCAGGCACTGAAAATGGCCATCCCAGCATGAGGCAAGGCCCCAAGGATGAGCTGGTTAAAACAAGGACTGATGGATCCATTCTGCCACAGAGGGAGAGGATTCTCCTCGTCTGTATGACAAAGGCCTGCGATCAGCTCTGCTGGCCCAAAGTCACCCATCCCTCTTCCTACTTGACTGCTGTCATTCTAGAAAATGACTGTAGAGCAAAATATTAGTTATCATCTATAAAGGATAACATGGCTGTTCAAGACACGACAGAGGGGCTAGTTATTCTTCTAGCCAACATTATAAAAAATAGAGATACACCAATTTGTTGGCAGTACGTCAGTACTGATTCATATTTGCCTAGTTGACTATCATCTTCCTATCAGAGAATAAGATGATATTCTCCAATTGCGGTGGCCTCTGGTTATCTGTTGTGCCCCAGCACAACTGCAGTCCATTTATCTGAGGTTCAAGTTCATTAATTCATAAATTACTGGGAAGAACATCTGAAAGACTTTAAAGACAGTTCAGATAATGTCAATAATTGTTTCCCCGGCATAAAAGGGGTGAAACAACAACAAAATAAACAGAAAACATGGTATCAGCATTATCAGCCAAATTTTAAACATCTCTATGGCCCTGAATTTCATAATCAGTGCTTGCCTAATGAAAGCAAACACATTTTCCTGAAGCCAAAATTTGAAATATAGCACCAGTAAAACAGTAAGATAATCATTTAGGCAATGCTCTTGTATGGTTATGTGTGGTTGTATGGTTTTATTGCAAGAAAAAGAAAAACGTGGCATTTATCCATCCGTTTTTGTTAGACTCTTATCCATTTCTGAGTTTGGACAAGGAGCAGGGTACACCTTGGGACAGGTCAGGAGGCCTGTTTTGTTACTTGTTACCTGTGCCAAAATCACCCAGACTCTTTAGCAGTAGATTTATGCACCTGACTGACAAGAAAATCTAAGGCTTTAATGTTTTCTATAACTTTTCTTTGGCCTTCGTGTTTTCCTGTTTACCAGATTTAAACAAACTTTTCCTGAATGACCTGTTTACATAGTACAGTCTCTGCTGTATGTGAGAACTTCAGCACCTTTAGAAGGACACAGGTTTACATCTCTAGATAACAAAGTTAACATACAATTTCTTTCTCGGTGTTGTTGCTCCAACATTAAAAGCACTGACCTTTAAGCAGTCACGAAGCAAAAAGAACGACAGACAGACGCATTTATGAGCTTCCTGACTGAAACAGCCACACACTAATGTAAACAAATGAGGCTAGCTAACTAGCTTAGCTAACGAAATATTACGCTATTTTACTTTTTTTAATATGTCACTGCTAAGCTAACACATACATTATGTAAATAAAACACCAACCAGCTAGACTAACTGTAAATACAACTCAATACACAACTAATTCAAGACCATTTAGAACAGCAGCCTTTAAATATTACCGGCTTTAATCTAGCTAGCAGGAAGTACGTCTGCTGATATGTGATGACGAGTACAACGAGCTTTTCAAAATAAATTTACAATGAAAATAATACAAATACAAATACTGGTACTACTAGTAGTAGTAGTCATAATAATAACAATAACAATAATAATAATAATACAAAAAACATGGGAGCAAAGACAAAATTCAAAGCCATTAAATTCATCTTCAAAACTACATATGTATATGGATTGGCCTTGAGAAATCTGTCTATAAATTTATCAAATTTGGCCTTTAGTACAGTGTTGCCACGTTGTCACATACAATTTAATTTAATTTATTTATTTAATTGTTATTATTACGCTACTAAAATCAGTGATAGTGCTTCTTAAGAGGCTGTCATAACAATATTACAATTCTTCTGGATATGGTTTATTTACACTTTATAATAATGTCACATATTGAATGTTTTTGTTTTTCTGGAAAAAAAATCCAAAAAAAAACAAAAAACACAAATCAATATGTGTGTAATTCAATTCAATTCAATTTTATTTCTATAGTGTCAAATCAGAACAACAGACGCATCAAGGTGCTTTATATTGTGGGGTAAAGACCCTACAATATTAGGGAGAAAACCTGCTAGGAGCAAGCACTTGGCAACAGCGGGAAAGAAAAACTCCCTTTTAACAGGAAGAAATCTCTGGCAGAACCAGGTCAGGGAGGGGCAGCCATCTGCCACGACCGGTTGGGGATGAGGGGAAACGGAAGAGAACACCAGGGACAATTAATAATCACACTAAGTATGATTATTATTAATCTATGATTAGTCGTAAAATGAAAGTAAAAAAGACAGAAGCAGTCAATATGGTTTGTGTTCTTTATTGAGGGAGGGTGATGGTAGAAAAGGAGCAAACTATGTTTTAGCACCTTTATACAACTTAGAAAATTAATTGCTGGTTCTCTTGGTTCTCCTGATTTACACAAAAAATTGGTTGTAGAGCATTATATGACATATAGGCTTGGAAAAGGAGAAGCATTTCATTCACAGAAACCAAGCAACAGAAATGTCTTAATTTGGAAAAAACACATTATGTTTAATTACAATCAACAGTAAATTTACAAATTTTGGAACCTGGGAGTTTAATCAGTGCACATGACATTAGCATGTAACATAAGTTAAAAACACAAAACAAAAGTTTACAAATGTTTTTACCTGGAATTAGACAGAAAAAAAAAAAACATCTTTAAATACCGGGTGCAGCTGTCTAAGGCATCTTTAATTCATAGAAAAAAGATCTAGAAGTCTTATACAAAGCAGGAATGAAGCTATACAATGTCACATTATATTTTTTTTTCCTTAAACACTGTACAAAGTCTGTGTCCTTCAAGGCTGGCTACGCCAACCACAAAACTATGCAGCTTAACTTGTTTTTTTAATATCCTACATTTATGGTGTCTGACAGACACACACTTTATTTACATATTCAGACATGAAATACAAACATAAATATGAGCAGCCTCTGTCTCTCTCTCCCACCCCTTTGAAGCACTTTGTTCAAAGTGCTTTGAAAACAAATTTGACTCGAGTTAAGCTTTTTTTGGTCAAATTGCTCTGTTGTGTACAAAGAAACTGTAGCAAACCTGTACCATCTATTAGGCATATTATTGAAACACATGTCAGTGGAGATACAAGGTGAAGATGCTATGCTGGCACCAGGATAATTTGACCAAAAAAAGCTTGTTAAGCAATGACTTGGTGTACTTCTTTGAAGATAAAGAACTCCCCTGCAATTTCAGACTTCAAACTCATGGATGAAAAGGTCAGTACATCTTCATTACATCAAAATGAATATGAGCAAATGTACTTTTTCTGTAAAGCAAATGAGAGTACAGAAAGTTACATCAATACTTTACAGTAGGCCTAATGCTGGTCGTCTGTACATCAACAAAAACATCTCAAGTGTTAATTCAGAATTAAAGCTATCATATAGCTGGAAAAAGTCGTGTAACTCATAAAAGGCCTGAGAAAGCTTTTTTCCTTCTTTTTTTTTTTGCATCTTGTGACATGATTGTCAAGTCAGGCCAAATAATTAAAAGTCTGATCATATATACAGCAATGCATAGGCTACAATTCATCAAATCCAAACTATGCTGTGAGTTAAGCACAATGAAAGTGTTACACTGGGATTTTGTTCTTTTTTAATCAGTGAACAAGGAGTAAGTGTTGCAGGTACCACTTTTTTGATTCTTTACCTTGAGAAGGATGAGCATGTTTTCTAAAATATATGCCACAATGAAAACACAAACTATTCAGGTTAAAAACAGGTAATAAAAGAAGCAGAAGTCATTAAGTTTATGTTAAATATTGACTATAAACATACAGCCATTAAACAACTCAAATAAAATCAATCTAAAACTAGCACTGGTTTGAGTTAAGCCAGGAACCGATGTGATCAAAGAATGTATGGCCAAACATTGGCAGCTGTAACAGTTGTGGACACAAAAATAAATGGCAATCTGATACACAGCCCTGGAAGTAAGCACACCTGTTTTGGTGTCCAGGATGAATAACCAACTACCTAACAGCCAGGTTTGGACCTCACAGGCAAAAAAAGATGTTTGAGCGTGTTTTGCATGAGGGTCGTCGACTCTTCTTACTGCTAATATTTCACTGAATTAAATCTTTAGCACCTAAAGACTCAGGAAACTTTGACCTTATTTCCATAACTTAAAAAAAATGGACATGTTTTCATGCCACCATCAGCCCCACTGCCCTTAATAATACATTAACTTAAGTTTTTTAGATTTTTGAAAGTTCTTGCAGTGCTTCTGTAAAGGTAGATCACTTTAGGTAGCATAAATATAGAACTATTAGTCTTTGACATCTTCCTGACAAAACTGCTTGGACAGGACACTGGTACATTCTTTCATATGACTAATTGATAAAAGAGACCTAAATGTCTAAACTCAACAGAAGAAAAACCTGGACCCACTTGTACTGGTGTGTAAATTTCCATTTTTGAATTTTAAGGTACTTAACATTGTGTCATCCACATCTTTAATAACCATTTGTTCTTAGATGTTAATGATGCCAACAGCCTCCTCCTTGTGGCAGTAGAGGTTTCATCCTGCTTTTCCTTGATCTCAGTTGCATGACTGACAAACCGTTTGAAGATTTTGAAAATTTTGTAGGGTGGCTCAAATGTGAATCCTTTTAACTGTTGTATTCCACAAAGATCAATTCTTGGTCCTCCAAGTTTGATATTTTCTATTTAATTAGGCTTCCTTAAGTTTAAATAATGAATATTCCCAAGAAAATGCCTTCTGGAATATTTGCCAACCTTGACATTTGCCCATACCAGACTTCATGATATTGCTACACTGTTACAATTCAAGCACTTCCTTACTTGTGGCCTGTTTGTTTGTAAATTCATTTGAAAATATTTATGACAAATTTTAAGGCACAGTGACTTCTGGCCCTAAACTACATGTTTACCTCCTTGTGAGTCCAAGCTCACACTGAATGCTTTGTTCTGCAGCTCAGTTGCTTTGCTTTTGGCTGGGGAACTCGAACTTGATCAGTACCCTCAAAGCAAACTGATGTATGTGTTAAAATGTTTTTTTATCCGTCTGTGCTGTAAATTTAAATTCCTCTTTTTAACTCTAAGTTTCGCTTAATCATTTCTGTGTCAAATTTTCCTACATTCCTTTGTAAATTATTTTGTCACACTGGAAAAAATATACATGTATAGAAAAAATGTTATAAATACTTTATTATAATTATTAACATTATATTATAACATTATTATTGACTATATATGCATTTACATATTTTAAAAAGCTGATGTAAACTTTTAAATGTTGTATCACATGGGTAGATTTTTAAGCAGTGGTCCTAAATTTTTTTGATTTCCAGATTTTAAATCACTGCTGATGCAGAAATATGTTAAAACATAATTATCACTCCATTAAAGTAAACTCAATGTCTTTTAACATTATTTTCGTGCACCTGACTTTCAATTTCTGGGATCTCCCAATATTCCATAATCAGTTTAAAAAAAAAACATATGAAAGGTTTTTGGGCTAGAAAAAGCAAAACAAAAGAGACTGAAACCGTGACTGAAATCCTGGAGTCCTGGGTGTTGGTTTTAAAATAATTCTGTGAATGTTCTTCCTCCAGAGAAGTTCATAAATAATCTAGAAGAATTAAGTATTTAGGTTTAAAGCCTCGCCATCTCATCACCTTACAAATTCAGTTGAAGCTGGCTCTGGCCTCTTGTTCAGACCAGATGAAAAAAAACAAACAAACAAAAAAAAACAACAACAAAAATAAACTTATCAATAAATCTGCTGAAAGTTTGAAGTCCACTGGGGAGGGTTTCTTTGTACACCACACTACACAGCGTCCTTGAAGAGTGACAGGGACTCTTTTTGGAGAATTTCCCATTGTAGGATAAGTCACAAACACAATCCCTTGGTCTCGTCTCCTCTGCCCCTCCTTCCTGTAACACAGTTAGTTTCTGAGTTTTTATATCTGTATACAGTCTGCTCACAGGTTCTTGGTGTTTATGTGAGTCTTGTAATGCTTCGTCAGGTGGTCACTCCTCATGAAGCGTTTCTGACACTGGCTGCACTCGAAGCGCTTGTCTCCTGTAGGAGAGGAATAAATGTACTGAGTAATGTTTATAAGGTCACTTTCAGTCATGAAGAAACAACAGGTGTTGGTCAACTAGACATAATTTGCAAAAATGTAATGATTGTTAGTGTTGTATTTATCAAATCTTTCCATGTGCCTCCTTTGCCTTTGTATTTAAACTTCTTCTGCAGTGTTATGAACATGTACTGTAGTATGCCATTGTGAAATTTAGTACTGAGTGATTTTAAAAGTTTTTTAAATGTTTTTTTAGTGTCTGCAGCACCTGTGTGCGTCCTGGCATGCCTCTGCAGCTCGTCACTGCGTGTGAAACGTTTCCCACAGAAAACCCAGTTGCAGACGAAGGGTCTTTCGCCGGTGTGCAGCCGGACGTGAGCTCTGAGCAGAGACGTTTTCCTAAAAGTCTTTTCACAGCCGGGGACGTGGCAGATGTGTTTCCTCTTGCCCACCTCCCCGGGTCTAAAAAGTGAACACACCCAAACCATTCAGTATGAGAGTTTTAACAGTTAAGCTGAAGGTTAAATGTAAAACCTAATGCTATTAGGTTTTACATTTAACCCTAATATTGTACATTTAACCCTAATATTGTAACCCTAATATTGTAACTTAGCATGACAACAGACTTCTCAAAATTCTCAAAATATGGAGGTTTAGGTAATTACCCT
>VUQI01004621.1:8841-22579 GCA_015106735.1 Paratilapia polleni | reverse complement strand
CCTCCTCTACCTTCCCTGTGCGCTCATGCACCTTGTAGAACAGAGTTTAGTGTGGAAGAAGCAGTTGATAAAGATGGACAAACATAAGTGAAAAGGTGGAGCTGAAAAGCTAAGAAAGAAAAAGAAACTAGAAATGGATGCAGCAAAATGTGTCAAATTAATCAACATGTTAGCTGTCGGGGCTGCTGCTGCTTCTGCACCATCAACACTAGTACCAGCAAGAGCTTGTAACAAGCCTATGTGCACATTTTTAACTGCGCTGTTTTGATCGATCATGGTGGGCCGCCTGGACCAAAAATGCCAGGGTCAATTTTTTTGTCCCAGTCCAGACCTGTCTGATCCTTACCAGGTTCTAAAATTATTTAAATACAACCTCAGATGAACAGTGTTGCTTCAGTTCATTGAGGTTTGCAGGCATTCAGTTATGCACAGCTCTCTTAAGATCCCGCCACAGCAATTCAATCAGGTTGAGGTCTGGACTTTGACTGGGCCATTGGAACACTTTGATTCTTTTCTTTTTCAGCCATTCTGTTGTAGACTCATTGGTGTGTCTGGGATCATTGTCCTGTTTCATGACCCACTTTCAGCCAAGCTTTAACTGTCAGACAGGGCCTCACTTGACTCTAGAAGACTTTGGTATACAGAGGAGTTCATGGTTGACTCAGTGACTGCAAGGTGCCCAGGTCCTGTGGCTGCAAAACAATCCCAAATCATCACCCCTCCACCACTGTGCCTAGCAGTAAGTATGAGGTGTTTGTGCTGATATGCTGTGCTTGGCTTTGGCCAAACATGGTGCTGTACATTATGGCCAAACATCTCTTTGGTCTCATCTGTCCTGTGGACATTGTTCCAGAAGTCTTGTGGTTCGTTCAGATGCAACTTTGGAAACCTAGAACCTGATAAGGACCGGGTGATTTTTTTCACTATGTCCTCATTTATAAACCCTTAGAATTAAAAGAAGGGGTACTTTCGTTTTCACATTACCTTTTTTTTCCATTTAGATAATTTTTTATTTTTTTGCCATTGTGTGACATGGACTGCAGTTTGTATGTAGCATTATGTTCTTCACTTGTTTGTTGAGCATCTGTCCATACTCCATGTACGTTGATTCACTGTTTGTTGATGCAGATGACTGTTGTGACTCGAAACTGTCCTTTGATGTTTCTGCCGTGACAAGCCCCTGAGCTGTGGATGAATGGATGAACATGGGCATCGGCAGCCCTGCCAGCGTGGCGCCCATTCCTTTGAAACAGCCAAGGTAAACGTATGCAGCGTGCTATTTTCATCCTTCCGTGGCTGTCAACCTAAATCTGCCTCTCCAACCGGTCATTTTTATCACTTGCCAAAGCTGCCAACTGGTGATAAACTTTTAAGTTAGTTTTTAAATTTCATTTCCCTAGAGTCAAACCGAGCAGGAGTCAGCTAGAATTTGCAATGAATTGCCCAAGGGCAAAAATGTTTTGTTTTTTCCCCTGCACCCACTCGCACAGAAAAGAAACAAATAAACTAAAAAAAGGAATACAGGAAGAATCGCACACAGACAACAACGGTGAGCCTGCAGAGATCCAAATGTACATGTACAGTCTTTTTTTTCCCAGAAAAATAAGAGACTCACATTATCTATCTATCCATCTATCTATCTATCTATGCAAGAAGAGTCAGGCGGTCGTAATAGCAAGGCAGCACTTGTTAGAGAGGTAATATCAGGGTATAAATAAATCCTCTGTATCACAGATGGCGGAAAGAAAGAGAGTGAGCATAAAGAGAGCCATTCATCAGTCTCCCGGGGGAGCGGGACAAATTAAAGCCCATAAAAGGGCCTCATTACTGGGGGCAGCTCTCCTGTCTCAGCCTCCTTCATCCTTCCACATCACCTCTCTCACTCTCTCATTCACTCTCTGTTTCTACTTCTGTTTCTCTCTCTCTCTCTTTCTCTCTTGCACACACACTCACAAAACACCATAAGCACCACCACTATCAGGGGGAAATTATACACATAAAACACTAAGGATTCCAGTGCTGCTGCTAATATGTCCATATGACAATGTCCACAGGCACTCGCTGATTCATTCCATTGTGCTGAGCACACACACACACACACACACACACACACACGTTCTTTGCATATTGTATTTTAATTGATTGTTATAGCAGGTGATGAAACCACTCTATGACTGTTTTTGTGCTTGCTTAGAGTACCTTTTGATCATTCTGACTTATGAGGGCTTACACATTTGCATTTTAATTATTTTTACTTAGTGTTGTGGAAAGGTGCAAAACACAGAGCACTTGAACTTTTAGACCTGCAGCAAGACTTAATGAAAGGGCAATTTTCACATATTATGCACTTGTATAACATCTCATTCAGGACTCAGCCCAGCTGATGAGGAGATAATGTTGCTGCTGCCATGTGAAGGATTACATTATCCTCAATCAGTTGAGGAACAACTCACTGAAACGCAGTAAGCATGGTGGAAAGTTTAATCTATAATGAAGACTCTTTTCAATCTTCCACGAAACATAACCCGAACTTAACCCGAAACATGGATGTCCTGTTTATATCTTGTTTTTCTAAAACATACCAGCATTTCAAATTCCCATTGACTTAGCATTAAACCGAGAGCGCTCAATCAAGTGCTATGAATTTGCTAAACACACGTTTTTGCTACAGTATCTTCTCCTGACAACTAAACCATAAATAATGTTTGGCATCTGTTGAAATTGAGAAAAGACTGTAGTCTTAAATGTAGTGCCTGAGTGCTTGAGTGGAAAACCTGCTCTGATAAACATTTTATTGGTGCAACAACGTGCCCATGAAAGAGGAAGCTGAGAAAGGATTTGTGATTGAGAAGACAGCAGAATGTAGCAAGAAGATGGCTCCAGCATACACACTGGTTCTTCCCCTGTTATGTTGCAAGAGAGAGGATTAGGTATGAGGCTGATGAGAATTTGTGGCCAAACGGACCAGAGTGACAGTACGACCGGTGATTCTCAGCACTGTTTTGCTACTGAGATATGCTATTGCACATAGTAGGCCTATGTTTTGTTATGACAGTACAAGTTTTTTGGTACTGCAGGGTGGCTTATCATAGCTATGCAGATGACACCCGGATTTATTTAGCTCTCTCACCAAATGATTTTGGTCCCACTGATTTATTATGTTTATGCCTTGAAAAAAATGAAAAGCAACAAAATTTCCTTCAATTAAACAGAAACAAGACTGAGAGTGTCCTGTTTGGAAACAAAGATGCATGGTTGCAACTGAGTTCCTATCTAGGGCACTAAAGACTTCAGCCTATGTAAAAAAATCTTGGCGTAATTATGGATGAGGACATTAGTTTTACTCACCATATCAAGACCTTAATTAAATCAGCTTTTTGGCATCTCTGAAATATAGCCAAAGTGAGAGATTATATGTCAAAGCAGGATCTAGAGAAGCTTATTCATCTTTATCTCCTGTAGGCTTGACTACTGCAATGCTCTCCTCATCGGCTTTCCTAAAAAAAGAATATTAGACAGCTACATTTGGTTCAGAATGCTGCTGCTAGAATTTTAACAAAAACTAAGAAACAAGAGCTCATCACTCCAAATCTCAGCTCCCTGCACTGGCTTCCAGTAAGATACAGAACTAAATTCAAAATATTACTTATTGTTTACAAGTCACGAAATTGTTTGGGCCTTAAATACAGGTATGTATCTGACATGTTTAGTGATTACAAACCTGATTCGACTTTGAGGTCTGCAGGTGCTGGACACCAGACCCTAGTGAAATTGCTGATATGCTGCCCACTGCTGGAGATTAGATTTGTTCCAACTGTGGCCATTTTTGAAAAGAACCTTAAAAAAAAGCATTATTTACCACTGCCTTTAACTAATCAGCTAGCTGATTTTCAGAACTAGTTACGATGGGGGGAGTTTAAGTCCATTTTAAAGGATCAAAAAAATAATTCTCTTGGTCAATGTTCTTGAAATGTTGTTGCATGAGATTCGGATGTTTGTGTTCACTTGCCTGTAATGAATGTCTGTTGTATTTGTTTCTTTACTTATGTTTGTTGTGATTTGTGCTGCCCTCTTGGCCAGGTCTCTCTTGAAAAAGAGATTTTTAATCTCAATGAGACATTTTACCAGGATAAATAAAGGATATAATGTACCTTTAAACTGACACTATAGTTGTATTTTTATATTGTTTAAATGGACTTTTCCTCTCTTTTGCTTGCTGCTTGTTTTATTCCTGTTTACTCTTTTTAAATCTACTCTTAATTCGTGTATTTTTCTTTAAATCTATTGTTTTGCCTTCCCTTGCCTTACTGCTTGTCTACATGTTTTGTTCTTTACAGCTTCTGTAATGTTTATTGTACTGTGTGACCACCAGGAAAAAAGAATGTAGCATTATGTGCATTTGAAGGGAAATCTCTTTGATACCCAATAGCAATCAGTTATACTAGAAAAAATTAACAGCCTGGTAAGCTAGGGGTGTCAGAGTAGATGAGGAAGTAGAAGATGAGAAACACACGCTGTTGCTGGGACAAAATACGTAAGCATTTTGATCTTGTTGATTTACACGCTATCAATAAACTTTTATTTTAGTGGTGATGACTTATTCATTGACACAAAAACTTCATTTTTAAACGTGAATTAAAGAACTTGGGCAAGTCACAGCCTTTTGCAGGTTAACTATAGTGCTTTGCTGCATGCTTGAGCTGTTCTGGGAAATGCATCTTTAGAGTTGAGAATTTCAAAACTCTTGCAAGAAATGTGCCAAAGCAATTGAGGAAAAACTGCAAGAGAAATTAAAAAAGTAACTTTGAAGTATGCAAAAGGGCAAGTTGACTTTTTCAAACTGTACGCAAAACAAAATTCTTTTTAATCCTGCAGTAAAAAAAATCTTTGGCCTCTTGATAGAGGATGAACACTGTCATATCATCAACATTTAACTGCTTATGGCTAACTTGTTGCATATTTAGAGCAGTTACATAGGAATGTTGTCTTTCATTTCTTGGGAAAATATCAGCACCTGCCTACTGTGGTAGAAAGCAAAGATGTTAGAGCAGCAGAAAGAATAAAGTTTTAAGCTGGACAGCTATGGTTTTGTAAAACCAAAGGGGGGCTGCAGATTTGGGTGATTATTCCCTGTAGGTTTATCAGTGTCGTCATTTGAAAAATATGCCCTGTGGAGTTTTCTTGTATAGAAGATATGGTCTCTTCAGAATATACTAGTTGAGTCCTTTCTGAGCCAGGAAATATGCTGAATGCATTTAGTTCCTTCCTAAAATAATGTTGCAAACCCGAGTAAAAATATGTTCATGAATGTTTACATCAGCTAGTCGTCTTCTTTTTCCTTGGCTTTGTTGGCACATCTTAGTGTGGGAAACCATCGGTTGTAATGTGCGTAGCATCACCAAACACTCCTGTTTGTGCTTTCCTTTGCATATACTCATGATACAAACGTGTGCCTGCTTATTGAAGCATTGCTCTATAGTTCCAGTAAACAGAACGTAACCAGTGGACAATAATAAGTGTAGCCTTTTCCCAATACTTGGTATGCAAAAAAAAAAAAAAAAAATGTTTTCAGTGATTGTACAATTCAGGCAACAATCCACTTCAAAATATATATGGCAAAGAAAATTATTAGTGTGTAAACATCATTTCTAGGAGACAAGGTTGCTAAATTACATCTGTTTGCAGAAAAAGCCAAAGTAGGTACGATGTTTTTGTATTTCTGTTTTTGATAGGATCAGAAACCTGAAGTCACAGACAGAGACAGAAGGACAAGGGTGCAGAAGAAAAGCACAATATTTAATGAGTGAAAAGCAGGGAGGCTCAGGAAAGCTGCTCTGGGACCCTTTATACAACCAAAGCCCCCCCCCCCCAGCTTCATAATACCACCACCAATCCTCCTGCTTTTTTCTTAGAAATTAGCCTACAGACTAAGTGCAGAGTTATGTGAGGCTTCTTATTTCATTACAGGCCCCATGTAAATAAAAGAATTTTGCCATCAATACAGGCAAAAGTATGTTCTGAATCCTATGAAATCCCTGACATGAATTATTGACAGTCTAATGGGACTGAGTGAATGATGCTGGAGTTGAAGCCTGAGAGCAAGCATTGTGAGGAGACGCTTTAATATAATACCTATTTCTCTGTCTGCGTGATGTGTATCAGCTACCCCAACCTCCAAACAACCTCCACTCACACTCACTAACTAGCCAGCATTACAACTAACACCTGTCCATACACAATACATAGTGCATACACAGCAATTCTGCCAGCATACCAGGTTTGGTTAACAGCTGGCCAGGGTACTGTGAAGGCACAAATAAAAATGTAGAGTGAAACTCAGTGGCTGTTTACTCTGAGAAACCTTGTCAAATTACACTTTGACATCTTGTATTATGGCAGCGTGAAATGAGAGTGGTTGATAGGATGTGAATCAGAGAAAGCTAGATGAGATGGTACAGGTCTTGAGGGGATTCATTCCAGCATTCGCCCCGCGGAGACGTTGGAAAGAGGCCTGTGTAACATCTCACTTTATTTTCCTCAACGCAATGTGAGGCCCCACTTTCTACTTTTGTCTTTCAGCTCAAATTCACACACAAACTGCATACTCAATGATTATTTGCATTAAATTATTAATATGCCAATGGTAACTGTGCTGGGCTTTGGAGTCGGTGCAACCAGCGCACATTCTTTCAAGATGAACATGGCAAGAAGGAACTTCAAGGCTGGTAGCCCTCATTTAAATCAAGTAAGAAAAGAAGACACTATTGATTCCATGCTCTCTCCCGCACATTGGTTTGGCTTGCCTTCCAAAACATTATTTCTTTGCAAGGGGGGTCCCCATAGAGCTCAAAACAAAGAGGACAGACTTGTTTGAGGGTAATACTCTTGTGCACAGCGTGAGGCATGCACTAACAAGAAGGAGCAGACTGAAAAAAAATATATGTTCCAAACTTCATCCATAGTTGTGAAGCTCCTACCTTCATGGCCACACAATCAGGGGCAAAATATAAACAATTCAAACAATGACAGGACAGACATATCTCAAGATATGCCATACCCAGATGTCTCGCATCAGTACATGAACAAACTTCAGGTAAAAATAATAAAATTTGGAAAAAAAAAAAAAACAGCCACAATTTCCACCCATCAACATGGCAGCATTTGTAATTTAACCCCTTCAGGATTCAACGCTCTTCAAAAAACAACCCGCATTCATTTCTCCATCATCTTCACGATAATGTAAACAGCCGAGTTTGAAGGTATGGTACAAGACAAAGCCGAGTCTGACTCGCTCAGCTCACGATCAATAGAAAGGAAAAAGACACAGAGTCTGGAGTCTAATTGATGGGGCTGCTGTGACTGCTGCCCTTCAGAGAACAAGTGCTTATTATTCGCCCGTTGATGATTTGACACAGTTTGATCTGCACATACCCAATTGTAGGGCTTCTCTGCATCAGGGTTTGTTTACGGATTGATTGATCAAAGGGCTCCCACATGTCTCTGTTTGTTTCATGTACGCATACTGAGGGACAGTTTTGGCTTTTATTACTGTAGTGTGAAAATTGTAATTTTTGAGTCCATTTGATAAACACTAAATAGATTTATAACACACCTAACTTTGGAAGAGTCCCGACCTTGACTTTCTGTACTGTGTAAACACTGCACTGCACACTGGAGAAAACATACAGTGTTTTTAAACCAAAAATGTTTACACAGTCAACTAAGGGATGAAAGAAGTTTTACTCTATATGTTCATGTGTGTTTTGACTATGAAATTTAGTAAGTTTACTAAAACATTTAGAAAGTTGATTTTAATAGGTTTAAACCTTGTGTGAACCACACAATGTGTGAAACAATTTAGGAAACACAATTTAACACACAAAGATTCTTGGAATAATTCCAATGTATGACATCTTTGGTATTATTTTCAAATGTCTGGCCTTTGCTTATATCAGTTAAAGTAACATTTTACTCATCAAGTTAATACACTCTGGCAGCAGTGACATTGTTACAAAGAGTCTAACAGGGCAAAAATAATAAGCAGCTTTTACTCAAAATTTAACCAACCTGAAAGAGAAAATGAAAGCAAAAAGTAAATATGATCCAAAATTTCTCTCATAAAGTTTGCAGGCTTGTTTCCTTTGCATAGAGGGATTATTAGCATCATTTTAGGTACCTCACCTGGAGGGAGGAACTGGTCTCCAAACAATTGTGGTCTGACTCAGACTGACTGCAATCACTCTCAGACAGATTGCAAAGGTTTGCAAATAATTGCTTCTAATTTATAAACACAGGCAGATTGCCAACATGTTGCAATCTGAGTCAGTCTGCACCAATGAGCACAACTTATCTGTGATGCATCTCTTTGCAGTAGGGGACTCAACTCAACTCGTTGCCAACTGGTTGTGTTCTGGTCATACTCCTATATAAAAGCAAGGTTGTCGAGCGCCGAGCGTCTGAATTTCTGTTTCAAAACTTTCGCAATCTGTGAGGCTCTGGCTGGACTCTGAATGCAAGTAGTTAATTTGACCTTCTGTAAATGTAGACGGCAACAGATTTGCACTTTTCACTGATTTATCACAGTTAATCACCATATTATCACAAACAGACAACATGTAATTGCCATCTTGACCCCATTCAATCACAAACTGATAGCTGACTGACTCCATCTTATTGCCTTTTTATTGCTGCATTGATGCACCAAAGTTGCTTTGAAGACGGCAACTGACTGCAAGCGGTAGCAGACCTGGTCCCTGTCTTCGAAGCAACCATTTCAAAGGCAACAAGATCGCAAGTTCATTCCACCAAGTCACACGCAAGGCATAAAGATCCTGAAGTTCTTTTTTAGGTTTGTGTGGCTTTTTTGTTTTTTCATGTTTACACTCATTCTTCCACTTGAAGTGGCAAAAATATTTCTAACTCTGTTTTTGAATGGAAGGTGTGTCCTGTACAGTCAGCCTTTTTAGCTGGTAAGTTATTATGTAATTTTCATAATGAATATATTAAAATTAGCTTTGCACCCATATGTAATACTAATTATGGGGTCTATTTTACTCCTTAACACCAATATGTGGGTATATTTTGTTTTTACTGAATCACAATTTCTTCTTAATATCTAAGCCAGGTGACTATCTTTCTTCACTTCCTGTGGTATATATACCCTGATTAGGAATCATTGGATAAAATAATGTAGCTGGATTTTTCATAATGTTATCTCTGGACCTCTCAATCTTAGAGGTTGGTGAATACAATGTCGTCATAACTGGATAAAAAATGGAACCACCTAAAAATGGACCCCAGTCAACGTAAACCGGGCTCATCCTTAATGCTCTAAGGTCTAAGTGCTCTAATTCTTTTTCTAGTATCACCAACATGACATACTGTATATACATCCAAAAATAAAAGTACATTTTCACACAGAGACATTTTAACCCGCACATGCACTGCACACACAGTGGCAATGGCACTGGTACACCATGAATACTGCATGTACAGTATGTTTAAAACACATACAGTTTACACAGGATCACAACCTACAGATGCTTCCTGCTGGCAGTGCTTTGGGGAACTGCAGTGGCATGATTTGTACGACTTACACTTCATAAAGCATTTACCAGTCAACATTTTTGTGCGCTGTATATTCACAGAGAGGAGCAAGTGACAGAGAGGGAGAAGAGTGAGAGGATGATGAAGGAGCCAAAGGGCAAATCATCTTAGCTCAGCATCTGCATACAAGTAGTTTCTGTGTGTCTGCATTTATTCATACATACTGTGTATGTTTTGTGGGCTACAGGCTGTTGAGTGTGCATACGTGTGTGTATGTGTGTGCCTGTGTCTTCTGGTCCAGGTCATTAGAAGCAGCTTGCTGTGCCCTGATTTGTGCATTCACAGTATGTGAACACAGCAAGACATCGATTAGTACTTTGTGTGGCATTTCACACAGGTCTCATCTCTAAACCTTCATTTCCTACTGCCACTGCATCATCTCGATCAAATCACAATATATGGTGTTTGCATCTGTGTGTGTGGGGGGTTGTATGTGTGGGTAGGGTGGGGTGCAGGGTGCAAAGAGAGAAAGACAGTGAACTGGTGACCTTTTCCGTGTTAGAGTAGCGCTAAAAACCAGTTGAGAAGCCAACTCGCCAGGGTGAGTGGTTAAAAGGATCCTGAGTGTTATTCTGTCAAAAATCTTTGTTTTGTCAACAATGCACCCTGTGCTGCTAAGTGACAACTAAGCCATGGACATTAGTAGCATTTTCAATATTTTATGAATGTAGAAAAACAAATTTAGATAAATATCAGTGTTATCTATACCTGGCCAAGAGGCATGTGCATTTATAAATAATATTAGGGTCACATGTTAATAGTTTTCTGTCAGCAACATTTTACAGATTTAACTGATTTAATTTTCTTACCAAATCCTCTTTGTGGGCAAGAATGAGCACTATTCTGCTTCAACACTGTGGTTAAAGGGATTTAAATTATTTTAGATCATTTGTGTTTTTTCTTTATTTTCAAAAATGAAGAAAAACTTCTCGTGAATCATCCTCTAAAGTTAATGAGGGCTCTGAGCAAAGAAGGTACAGCACTAGTAAAATGTGTGCTAAGGACTTAACTGTTAACTTTATCTAGAAAGGTCTTTGTGTAGGTTTTTGACTGCTTAGAATGAAGGACTTTGGTTCCCACAAATGCAGATGTCCCACAAAAAAACAGCAACGTGTTGGTTTTTTGTGGGACTGCATCATCAACTGATGCTGACGATGCCATGCATCAAAGTTCACAATGGAGGGGAAGAAGCATGAAAAAATAATCAAAGACTGAAAAGCATGCATGAGAAGCACAGAGAGTGGTTGCAATGGATACTTTTCCTTGTTTTAACACTCGATTTCACATCGCAACAAAGAAGTTAGTTGCCTATTATAACTCCTGTCTTCTCCACTGAAGGGGGAATGATAAATGACCAATAAACAGCACAAATATGAACAAAAGCAGCCCACATTACATATTTTGTTGTGCATTGTTGTGACCAGGTGATATGATTTTCTTTGAGTTTGCTGATGCTATTACACAAATCTTTACTTAAGTTAACTTGGATCCTTTTTCATTGTTATTTTTTTAAGGTGTGGAGTGTTAACTGTTTTTGGCTTCTGAAGTGGGGTATGCCAGAAAAAGTCGGAGAACCACTGGGTTATGTGACTAAAACCACTTGGTTAAGTTTAGGAGGAAATGTTAGTCATAGTTAAACGAAGCCAGTATTGACCAGTTAAGACACCAGTGACATGTCATCAGAACTGCTGGATGGATGGTAGAAACCCAGCTGGAGCCTATCCCAGCTGTCATGCTGGGAGGGTACACCCTGGACAGGTCGTCAATCTGTCGCAGTGCTGATGGTAGAAACCCTCTCACCCAATCAAGCATTCACATGCACACCAAGATTGGTCAGCTGTGCGAGGGCGAAACTGGAGTTTAGATTTGAACCTCTTTCCCTAACGCTGTTCTCACATTCTTTTAATTTCTTCTTCTGTCACTTTTCACATGTACAACTGTGTTTAGTACTATGAATGCCTTCCAGGACAGCCTGAAAATGTGCACCGATATCCCTGTTATTAATGATATTACATTGCCTTACTTTTTATGATGGAGGGCTTTGCACTCTGCTTCTTGATTGTGAGCATTCAGAGCAACTAAAAACACATTTGCCCTTTGATGAAGATTGAAGAATGCGTCCTACAAATTGGTTCTAGTCAAACCCCAGAGTTCATCGCCCCAGCTTACTGTGTCGCTATTTTTAGAAGGAAGTTACCTCATGCGCATGGGGCTTTGCACACTGATGACCCATCCCACGAAGTATAGCACAGGATTTCTATCTCTGTGGATAGGATAATGTCTAATCACCACCTAACTAATGGTAATAGGATATTGATGATGCTGAGCAGGGAACAGGGAAGTGTGTATTCACAGGTCTATTTGCATACACACATCCTAAATGAGTGGCCCTTAACATGGTAAGGTGCTCAGGAGGCTGCGGGAAGCACTGAGGGTGGAAAGCTGAAATCAGCACCACATGCACAAAAAGAAAATCTGGCTGAAACTACACAAGAAACAGAACATGTCTTTTAATGAAGCAACCGTGGTCCTCGGTCATAATTTTCAAAGAAGTAGCCAAGATTAAAGTCAAAGGAGTCTCCCAATGGCTTCAAGTCTGCACTGCTTTGAAAAATACCCCCAGTGTACAAAGCACCCCCCTCCCTTCCCGCCACCCCCCCCTTTTTTTCACCCACCCCATCTTTCTCTCTTTCACACTCTTCTTGCTCTATGTTTCTCTTTCTTTTCTCCTTTTTTTTCAAATAACTGGAGCTGCACTTTAGCCACCAATTCGCACCCCTGATCCCATCATTAAAAAGGCTCAGGCAGAACAAGGGCTTTTTACGTGTGTGTGTGTGTGTGTGTGTGTGTGAAAGAGAGAGAGAGGGAGACAGACAGAGACAGGCTGACAGACCTGGGCCTGCCAAACGATGTGGCGCTCGCTCTTTAAGTGCAACAGACACCTCCTCTCCGACTACAGAACTAACACTATGCCACGCGCATGCACAATAGGATGAATAATTGATCGGACTGGGGCTTCACGTGTTAAGAACAGAGGAGGCGTGCCAGTAGCGTTTTCACTTCAAATTTGTATTGTCTTTAGTCTCCGCCAGCCATCTACATTTCTAACACCTGCCTCAGTCAGATGTGCGCCGGTGCACTAGCCCCGGAACTATCTTTCATCTCGCACACACTGCTACTGGAAGAGGAGGGAAAAAAAACACACACTTTCAAGAGATCATTACATAGCAGGGAAACCAGGACACAAGTTCGATAGCTTCCCTTCTTCCTCCTGCCTCCACCGGCAATAACCTTTGTTAGATCATTTCATCACCTGTAAAATTCTTCAAAACAGGAAAGAGGCTTAGAACTTGCAAAGGTGCAAAGGAAGTGTAAAAGAAATCTAAACATCAGGTCTTAATTGTGCTGTTAAAAGAAAAAAAGGAACTTTTTCAGAAAATAAACATGCATCAAAAATCCCCATTGCCTTAAATGTCAGAGCACTTTTGATGTAGCTGCCAGTTAACCAGTCAATTCTGGGAGGGGGTACAAAAAGTTTAGCTATTTAATCGTATGTTTACTCAAAAAAACAAAAAATTGATGGTGAGAAAGACATTTATGGTTGCAGGATAATCACATTAATTTAATGGTGACAAGTTATCTTCAATATTACAAACTTTATGTCTGAATTTCATTAAATTACCCCACAAATGTGGCTGGATTAAGTCAGTGGCTTTTATTGTGAGCGTGCTACTACTGTTTATCTAAATATAGTACTGTGTGTTTGTTCAGAAAAAAAAAATTATCCCAGAATTTTCCAGATCAGTGTTTCTTCATCTTTAAATAATGACACATTTAACCCTGGGAAGATTTTGTCTGTATGTTCCCTCGAGTTTACATAATATTAGATGTACCATATTTGTTGATGTGCATCAGCGAAATAAAATGATATATACACACCTGACTAAAAATCTGGATGTGGTTACAAAGACTTACAAAGACAGCAAATGAGCATCCCCATGTGTTTAACACATGAACACAATGACATGTTTACTACCTTTGTTCAAAACCAAGATGTGTGAATTAAAAAAAAAAAAAAAAAAAAAAAAAAAAAAAAAAAAAAAAAAAAAAAAAAAAAAAAAAAAAAAATATA
>VUQI01004616.1:22788-33906 GCA_015106735.1 Paratilapia polleni | reverse complement strand
TTCCTAAATCTTGGCTCTGGCATCTGCCCTAAATACAATAATACTTAAAAAGACTAAAACTAACACTGAAACTAATAAAAACTAAACTAAAACTAAACATTTTAAAAATAAAAACTAATAAGAAAATATAAAACTATAATAACTCTGGTTCTCTATGGTGCTCTTTAGTCAGCTGTTTTAAAGCAAAGACTCTGAGGAACTTCACACTTTCCGCCCTTCCCACTACTGCTCCATTTATGTGGATTGTGAGGTGTTTTATGCCTTTTGTTCTCTTGTAGTCAATGACAATCTCCTTGTTTTACAAAGTGTCAAGCTCCAAGTTATTGTCTATACACCACTGAGCCAGATTTTCCACCTCAACCCTGTAGGCTGTCTCCTCATTGTCAGACATCAGTCAGAAGCACAGAATGCCAATGACTTGCTAATGATTTAAATCTAAATGTTTCTAGAAACAGCACAAAGACAACATATCAAATGTTCAATCTGAGAATGTGGTTTAACATATTTGTAGGTAGAACAGGGGGATATTTACAACTGTCTGCACCACCTGCTCTTTTGGTATCACTCTATAAGCAAAGCCTTCCCTGAGTAAAGACTGTAAATGGCACCATATTTTTCTCCAAAACTTGTATATATCATCTAGCAAGCCATTACAGATGTGCAAGTTGCTCGTGCCATGCGCACTACTGCCATCTCATACCATTTCAGATGTCGGCTTTTGAAGTGAGAGCTGTTAACAAACCAAACTGTCCCTTTTAAGCCCAGAAGATGGATCCATGACTTCCAAGAAGAATTTCATATTTTGATCAACCTGAGGACGGTTTTCCACTTTGCCTCAGTCCATCTTAAAGGAGCTTGGGCCCAGAGAAGAGCTCAGTGTTTCAGTTTTTCATGTTTTTTTTTTCTTTGTATGATAGAGTTTTTAACTTGCATTTGTTTATGCAGTGGTGAACTGTGTTCACTGACAATGGTTTCTGTAATTGCACATGCAGTATTTTCAATGCAGGGCCCAAAGATTACACTTGTTAAATATTGGTTTTCAGCCAAAATATTATTCTTAAATTCTTGAGCTGTTTCCTTAAGCAGTCTTTTGCAGCATGGTGAACCTCTCCCCATCTTAACTCCTGAAAGACTCAACCTCTCTGCAATGCCCTTTTTATACTCAATTATATTACAAACTTGTTGCCAATTAACCCAATTAGGCTGGAGATATTGTTCCTCCCTTTTCAATCATTATACTTTTCCAGCCTTTTGTTAATGTCAATTTTAGCTTTTATTTTTCAAAAAACAAATGACAAATAATACTGATATTTAATGTTTTTCTGCTGTGTTCAGATTCCAGTCAGCTGATTCTGGATGTCAACAGTGTCCACCCTAACCTTCACTTGTCTGAGGGTAACAGAACTGCCACAATGAAGAATGAACCTAAGAACTATCCTGACCATCCAGACCGATTTGACCACTGGCAGCAGGTGAGTATTTAATGTAAGGAGGAAGAGGGGAAACAGATCTGTGTGGATAATACAGCCAGTTGATCAAATTATTAGGAAAAGGTCATTTATACAGTTTATGGAATCGTGTCTTTTAATCCCCCATTTCATCCTTTCCTTTCCAGGTATTGTGCAGGGATAGTGTGAGTGGGACTCGTAGCTACTGGGAGGTGGACTGGAATGGAACAGAGATAGATGTGGCTGTTACCTACAGAGGAATCCGTCGTAAAGGAAATGTCAACGAATGCAGCTTGGGTTGGAATGACAAGTCTTGGAGTTTGTACTGCTCTGACTCCAAGTTCTCCTTTGTGCACAACAGTAAAAGCAAAGACATCGCGGCGTCGATGTCATCTCGTATCGGTGTTTACCTGGATCATGCAGCAGGAATACTGGCATTTTACAGTGTCTCTGATGGCATGCGTCTTTTGCACAAAATCCAGACCACATTTACAGAGCCGCTCTACCCTGCATTCAGTGTGTGGGGCTTTGGTACAACTATAAGACTCTAAGAGATGTAGTATTAATTTGCTTCAGACTTACATTCTCCTTAAATCTGGAATTTGGTATTTGATTCATTCTTGCCTGTTTCATCTCTTTTTGTTTTTTTTAAATTATTTTCCTGATGAGCCTTTATATGATTATTTTGGTTACTGATTGCTGTTTTGTGGGAAATTAAGATATAATATGCACCATTTGTAAGTAGGAAAAATATTAAATGATTGATTATTATGCTATTTTCTTTATATTTTCGTGTTTTCTCTTTATTATGTTACTGTATTATATGTTTACTTCACTGGTACATTATACAAGTTCTCTGTAAAATACATTTTTTTTTTTTTAAACATTGCTACTGATTTATTGAGCATTTTAAATATCAGTTTATACCAGATAGCTTCCTGTGATCTTCCTAAAAACACAGTAGATGGAAACTGACTCACATTACTGAAAATGACATTGCTGTTGTTGTAACTGCTGTTGTTAATAAGTCTATTAATACATTAAATGTGTAATTTACCCCTTCACCACTTGTACTCAACAGGTTTTTATTTTGTTCAGATAAATGATTAATAAAATGTAATATAATATTACCAAGTGATATTGACTGATACTGACTATTTTAACAGAGGTATAGTTTATTAATTTATTAAATGCCTTTGAATTTGATCAGTCATTGCCAGGAATTTATGGATCATCTTATCATTTGATACCAGGAAAATTTCATATAAAATCAACCAAAACTGAAAACAATTCCAACTCCCTTAGAAACAGCTGTTTTTTCTTTTTTGTTTTGTTTTTTTAATATACAACAACTTTAGTATAAATTAAGGCATGCATGGTATGTCTTGTATCAAAATGTCGGTAAACAGGTGACCTTTCATATGCTATAACCAGGGGTTAAAGTGGGGTTTGGCAGGTGGGGGAACCCTAGGATCAGACGTCACAAAAACATAATTCAGCAACACATCATATCAAATCAGAATACTTAATCAGAAATAAAATCAGTAAAGAAAACTGGTGTAAAAAAACACGATTTTCAGGCTCATGTGTCCAATTTATTATGTGAAAAGTGTCTGCCTCTCTCCCATAGGTGTGCCTTTTTGTCCTGTCTCCCTCTGCTCCCTTCTGTTTCCCCTCATCCCCAACCGGTCGCGGCAGATGGCTGCCCCTCCCTGAGCCTGGTTCTGCCGGAGGTTTCTTCCTGTTAAAAGGGAGTTTTTCCTTCCCACTCTTACCAAGTGCTTGCTCATAGGGGGTCGTCTGATTGTTGGGGTTTTCTGTCTTTTCTGTCTAATATTGTAGGGTCTTTACCCTAAAATAAAAAGCGCCTTGAGGCGACTGTTGTTGTGATTTGGCGCTGTACAAATAAAATTGAATTGAATTGAATTGAATTGAATTGAATTGAATTGAAAAGTGGAGCTGCACAAGAATTTAAACAAAATCTTGTGTTAGATAATTGTTTTTGCAAAGTGGAAAAAAGTATTTAGACTTTTTACTTAAGTAAAAGTTATAATACTACTTAGTATTAAGTAGCTTAATAGTGTACAGGTAGTATAATCAAAATATATTTAAAGTACCTAAACTAAACATACTCATTATGTGGAATGACACTTTTCACTTGATCAGAATTACTTATTTATTGATGTCTTTAATTTTGCAGCTGTTGATGATTTTAATCACTTATCACTTGCAAAATAATAAGTAACTAAAGCTTCAAAATAAATAGTAAAGATTACAAAGTGCAATAATTGCATCCAAAAATAGAGTAAACACAGAAAGCAACATAACATGGAAATACTAAAAATAAATACATAGAAATAACAAAGTACAAATACATTAAACCTCAGTAAAGTACTTGAGTAAATGTAGTCAGTTACATTCCTATTGGTCCTATCCATGCTTTCATCTGATGGTGCTGGGGATTGTAAGATTAACAGTACTCTTGTCCAAAAGGTGTGTGTGTGTGTGTGTGTGTTACTCTATGTCACAGACAATATAGTGGTGCAGTTTTGCTATTTAAACTAGTATATATCCCATTATATTGATGCTCAAAGAATTGTGCTTAACGAAAACAAGATTATGGCTTTAGATTGTCACAGTTGAAATGGGTGTAAAAATGATTTAGTTGCAGTTTTTAACAGAGCTTAAATGTGTTTTTCAACCCTGAAAATTCCACGTGTCTATCTCTTGTTATGGGGGCTCGAAACTGCTGGAAATACAATTATTTCAAGGGCCTGTAACTCAGAAAGGTTTTTAATAAACTAAAAATTTGCACAGACTCATTAAATATACTGAAGTTACTGAAAAAAAAAATCACCTGATTCTGAAGGAATCCGGTTGTAGCCACCGATTGATTTTTCATCGAGTGACCATAGATTGTCTATGATTGATACATTTGTTAAAGCTCTAGAGGGCAGCAGAAACAAGCTTTGTTTAGGGGGAGCTCTCTCTCTCTGTCACATACATACATAAACAGAGAGAGTTACAAAGTACTTATTTATTGACGGAGTCGTGTATCTTTACAATGAGAGAAGAAAACATGGCAGAAAACGCCACAAAAAGAGAAGCTTGGTGTTTTATGCGTGAAGCAAATGTGAAAGTTCTCCGGTTGTATCCTGGCTGTATCGAATCGTTCTACCGTTAACAGCAAACAGTTGCGTTGCTAGGAGACAGATACGTTCAAAGTGTAGTAGGCCTACTCTCGGGGTCTCATATATAATTATATTCTTCTAATGTAGAAGAAACTTTGACTCATTTAAAACATTTATGTTTAGCTTCCGGCATGGTGTGGGTGTATTGGCTATTTTTTTCTTAAAAATTAGAATGAACTTGCCGTCAGAATGATCCGCCCACAGGTGCGTAATCAAAGGTGGGTGGAGTCAAACAGCTGGATACTCGTGGCGGCGGCGATGCAGTGAAACAGACTGCTGTGAAGCCAGCCTTCCCCCTCCAACTCATTTCCAAGCGAAAACGGCTAACCGGAGTCCAATCTGCTCTGGAAAAAAACCTCTAGAAACTGAAGTAAAAGTAAGGCTATTTCGTGAGTTTTGGGGGTGCCAGAGTTGTGGAGGACGCGTCGGCGTGCTCAAAGTTTTCATTTTCCAAAAGCTTACAGGGAGGCAGAAGGTGAGTTGTCACAGATTTGCCTTTGATGTTGTCGTTGTTGCAAGTTA
Organism: Paratilapia polleni; assembly: GCA_015106735.1. Classification (NCBI taxonomy): domain Eukaryota; kingdom Metazoa; phylum Chordata; class Actinopteri; order Cichliformes; family Cichlidae; genus Paratilapia; species Paratilapia polleni. The sequence continues at coordinate 28,745 of VUQI01004616.1, read as the reverse complement.
GAAACGTGAAGTTGGTCCGAAAATCGTCGCATTTGAAGAGTGAAGTGAAGCAAAATCAGGGTTTCTAAGCAATGTGTGTACTCGGATTAAAAAAAAGTTAAACAATGTTGGCAAACTCAAGAAAAGCAGAACATTAAAGCTTTACAGAAGCAGGATATATGTAACAAATCATTACACATTAAATTGTTGTGACCACTGATTACACCGTCTTAGGTTACTTAAACCACTAATGCTGATTAGTAGGTGAATGTTCCTGAGCCGCCTCACTGAACATTTCCTCTCATTCACCAGCTAAAAGGACACATCTGTCCTGCCATTGTCCCATCTACCATCCTCCATCTTCAAGAAGATGAATCAGTGCACATTCAGGTAAATGTTAGTACTACTTGAGAATATCGCTCTGCTGGCTGGAGAGGAAAAAGAAGGAAGGTGCTGGAAGATGTCTCTCTGGATGATACTACCTGTTAGCCTCCCAGTTCTGACCATCACTGGGATATGGGTTGTGTAAGTGTTTCTTCTTTTCTTTAAAGTCTATGTGAATATATAACTACAAAACTCATAAGCAGCCAAGTATGTCCTCAGGTTGACTGAAATGGTTGCAAAAAGGCTGCATATGGGCACTGCACATACCATTAAAATAATGATATACAAATTAAAAGTCTGTTATTTATATTGAAATAAAAACCTCAGCCTCTCCTATCTTCAGGAGAGCAGCACTGCATATTTAGCCTGAATTCCTGGGAGCCATGGCAATTGGCAATTGTGGATTAATTCTCTCCAGGAATGATCTAGGATTATCACCCCTCTCTTAAAATTTAGACATGCAGGTTTGCAGTACAGCTTAATTATCTGCAGTACAGTATCTGAGCAGATGTACCGGAGAGAAAACCTCCTGGTTATACTTGGGCTGACAGTTCTCTTCTCTGTTCTGTTCTTACTTTGGGAGGAGGAATGTAAACCCCAGGGGGAGAGAGACAGATGGCCCATTTCCAAATGGTTGTAGTTCTGAATCAAGGCTATGTGCTACATCACTGATAAGCTGCATGGGGACTAAACAGCCTAATCAGGTGCCAAACTTGAGACCATACGGCAATTAGTGTTGCGGTGTACGTGGCTACTTGACAGTCCAATCAGGAGTGTGTATCCAGGTTTAACGGCTTAATGTTTCTATGCTGATTGGAGAATATGAAGGTGAAAATTACTGCTAGCGTTGCACATTTCTTTCTTGTTTTGGCATTTGTTTCTGAGGTTGAAAGCTGATCTGAGTTAAGATGCCGAGAGCTGCAGACTGCCAGTCCCTTTACACCCATTTCCTTCCTGTTACCTTGACAAGGGTGCCTTGTTTCTAAGAGCAGTCAAGAGCCTTTTCCAGACTAGGGGAATGTCGAAGAATGTGACATGTTGCATAACTCCTGCTTTCAGTGTGGATGACTGGGTGGGAGTAAGGTAAATAGTGGAAAGGGGTGGTAGAGAGTGTAAGCAGAATTTTCACTCAGCATCTGGCAGCCATGCCAAGTGTTTCTGTGTCAAGTGAGACTTGTGCCCACCCAAGAGTCTTGGCTACTGTTTCTCAACTTTTATCAGTTAAGCAATGTATTTGTGTTTGTACCTTCTATGTAATTCAGCAGCTATGCCATAGAAGAAACTATAGTGTAATCAGTACTCTCCAAAGTCGTCCATAGTTTATTGCATCACGCCTTTTCCTGAGGTTATTTTTGCAGAGCTTTTGGGACTTTTCACTGTTTTAAAAAAAAATAATTCCACAGAAGTCTTCCTTAAATGTCTCTTGTTCAGTCTTGAGTAAAAAACAAGGTCTGCTCCACTTATACACTGCTCAAAGGCATATGCAATTACAGCGTACAGCCACTGCTGAGCTTTGATAGAGGTCTAATTATATAAACAAACCTATTATTACTTAGCCTCTGCTGAGCACATAAAGCACTGGTTTAGTTCCAGCTACAGCTAAATAAATGCACTTTATTTAGAAAGGTCCCACAGCTGCATTGATGCTGTTTTAGGTTTGGACGCTGGCCAAATGTACAAAATACACCCCAGATGCAATGGAAAATTTAACAGCTTTTCCCATATTTTTCTAATGTGGTCTCATGAATTTTGTTTAGATTTGTTTTTGAAAGTCTGTTTTGTTTTTGTCTTGTTGGTGCCATTGTACTGTGGTTAAAGTGCTCAGCCCATATGGAAAAGAAATAGAAAAATTTAAATGCTTATGTTGATTACTGTGTATCTTAGAAGGCTTAAATGTCTCTTATTGTCATTTACTAATGAAAATAGCTCCTGGCATATTTTTCTCATGCAGGAAAATTATAAGGTAATGTGTTTTCTGAGGAAAGAAAATTGTGAGTAAATCATTCTATGAGACCTTTAAGCTTTATCAAACATACAGTACACAAAACAAACACAAAAAAAGACTATTGGAAGGGATAGAAAATTGTTTCGCTTTGTTTGTTTGTTTTGTTTTGTTTTCTGTTTCTTTTCCATAATCAAGAGCTGTAGGTCAGGCAGCCTTCTTCCACCTGCAGCAGTGGGTTTCTTCAGTACATTATGCAAGAGCAGCGCTCTTTACAACACATAGTGATTCACGTAGCTTTAGCCCTCTGTGGTCTCTCCTGGTGTGTATGCCTGGAAAACACCTAAATGAGTCATTTATTTGTTACCTGAAGTCTTGTGGTGCAATTTTGCAGAAACCGGTCTGACATACATAGTTGTTTTTTGTGTGGTGTAGCTTGCTGACTTTACACAATTTTGTGGGAACAGTAAAGTGAAAACGGTGGAAAAGAGTAAATTTTAATAATCAAATGTAGCATTAAAAGGCTAGTAGCTAGTAACATGCAAGGTTGACTAAAAATAGATACTCCAAGAGTTTATATTCTAACAGCAGCTGGTGCTCTCAGATTATTTTTTAAATGTATCAGAAATAAATAGAGACATTGCAGTGATAGTAATGATTGCTTTGCATGTACGATTTGGTCAAAGAGCTCTCTCATGCTCAGACTACATTATGTTTTTGTCTGTTATGATGGTCCAGATTATAAAATCTTGACCTTTTGTAACTGAGACCACAACAGACTACACATTGCTCCCCGATCAGCCAAACCTCACATGCACGTTGCCATCGGAAAGGAGGTGCTAGCTAGCAATTTCCAGGACAAAGATGTAAAGAGACACTGGTGACAGAAGCATCATGTATGATGCTAGGTGCCACTCTATGTCACAGTTCTAGGTAGCTACAGCTGTGCTCATATTGGTCAGCTTATAACATCTTAGTCTTTCTGACAGAGGTGTCTCGAATGCTGTGGCTGCTTTCATTCATTATGACACACTACACGATATAAAACGGTCAACTAGCTCTGGTTGGACAGCCTATGTTGTCTGAATCAGGCTGAAATTGTGTCATCACATGAATTTGTAGCAGACAGTGTATAGTGGAAATGATTTAATACCACAATCTTTGTCACACATAAAATATGTTGCTTGCCTCTTGCTTGTGTCTTTGGGAAATATCTCTGTCCTTATTAAAGACTGGTTTATGAGGAGGATACTATCAACCATGGAAACATTCGTAATTGGTGCTTAACCTCTAACTGAACTAGGACTGCTCGCACAAACAAGACAGATACTCTCCCTGTGTGACTCTCACTGTTTTCCTGTGTTTTTCTGGCAGTTGGAAATATTGTTTTTATCGCTGTGTGCGAATAACGAGGTTATAAATGTGACAGCTGCATTTCCTTCCTGAGTTGCCCACCTAGAAATATGGCTAAAATGATGATGCAAAATTATACTGTATGTATACACTGATTATAGTGAAAAATAAAAAAACAAGGTTTGGCATATGCAAACGCCTCAAAACCCTGACTGTCCTACCATTTTTTTTTCTCTGCCCCTCATTTTGAACAGTCCAGCCAACCATCAAATATGCAGACATCTGCATATTTGTCTCATTTACATGTGGAGTTACACAGGACTCAGGCAACAGAGCAGACATCACTGGTCTCACAGTTAAATAGCAATCTCTACATCCACTGAAAACCACTCGCTCACAGGATCAAATCTCCCCCGTCAGCACAGCCTCGCTATCGTTAACTGAAAATGGTCTGTTATGTGAAAATTATTTGCTTTAAGTGTTTGCAGGCAGCAAACAGTGAGGGTCACAGTGTCAGATATAATAACACAAGTGGCCACTGGCAGCATGATTGAAGATTTAAAATGTATGCTCATTATGTAACCAACCGTTCTGGCACAGATCTTTAAGATTTGTTTTATTTTTAATTGAAGAATTGTGACTGCACAAAATGGGGAACTGTTCAACACTTAAATATTACTGATTGTGCGTAATGGTGACATATACATCCGTCAATACATGTTGCTTCTTTGGTCCCACTCTGGTTTTATTTACTTGATGACTCAAATGAATTATACGCACACACACAGAGGAAGCTTCCATTTTTGGCCAGCATCTTGACTATAAAACGAGCATTCACGAGTCTTGAGCTTGTTGAATGCAGTTTTTACCTTTTTACCCTTCGGTTATTGACCTCTGTGTGGCTGTGGCTGGTCAGTACCCTCACCAAATAAATACTGCAGATGGATTTCAGTAATAAGCATATCACTTTGACTGACAAAAAACAGTCTTTTGAGCTCCGGATAAAGTGATAAGAAATGTTGAAATGTCAGGTCAGCTGGTCCCAAAGGTTAAACAGGTGCAACTCAGCTGTGGGTCAGATTGGCAGGATTTTAGCATTGTTGAGGTCACTGTTAACGTTCAATAAATTAAAAGACCTACAGTAGTATGAGGGTGATTTGAAATTGAATAAAATCATCACTGTGCATAAGGAGCTGCACAAGAAATATTAGTGCGAATCATGTGCTAAGTCATGACATGTAACCTCACTGAAACTATTTGCTTATCATCTTAAGGCTACATTTGTTTTGCGTTAGTCTGCTCAGGATACATATTCATTCTAGTGTTATGTTTCTTTGGCAACTTGATAGCTGAGAGCTCAGTGTCACAGTAGTGTCAGGGTATTACATTAGCTGTGGTTTTTAAACTGAACTCCCCACTGATTTTCACTTGAATTATGGTGACCTCGTATTGTGAGGCCGCGTGTGGAAAGTTTTTTTTTTTTTGCCAACCAGTCTAACGGCTCTTGCTGTATGAATGCTCACTGAGTCATTTTAATACACAGAGTGTATGATTTAAAAAAATAAAATAAAATAAGAGTTACTAAAAATAACTGTCCCCTTTCGTTTTGGCTAATCATTCTCTTTTCCTTTTAGCTATGCCATGGCCCTTTACAACCAGCATGTCTGCCCTGTGGATAACTGGTATGTTGATATCTTTTCTGTTTCTTGGTGATATCTACAGTTAGCCCTGAGATTTTTGAGACATTTGAGAGACTCATCACAGAGACACGCATAAACTAAAAGAGCAAACTGTAGAAAATCAGCACACATCTAAAACTGTGATTTAACATTGCTGTCAGTTCATGTGCTCTGTTCCTCTGGATGCTGGGCTTGTTTCGGACAAGCTGAAGTTAATCTCTACTAGCAGAACTACTATTTGATGACACAGTGGTTTTCTGCCACTTTGACACGCCAGCCCTAAAAACAAAAGAAAGCCTGGGTGCGATCCCACAAAATGGCTCTTAATATACAGTTACTGTACTGTGGTCTAACAGCTGACTATATTATACAGCTTATCATATATTTTTATGAGGCCTAATGAAAATAAACATGTTTATGCTTTGTTAGTTATTTTCCACTATATTTCCACAACCTAAAATAAATGATATTTCTCTCCATTTATAACATTTACCTTTGCACTGTCATGCATGTTTGTTGTATGTTTGATTTTTTTTTTTTTTTTTTCCCAGGTTGTACAACCAGTCATGTGAGGAGGAGCTGTATTTGCAGAGCGGGCCATCCTTGTGCTGCACGCTAGA